>QRDG01000673.1:0-67734 GCA_012064385.1 Puccinellia tenuiflora
TAACATGTTACTCCATGTTCCGGGAAGGAGCTGCGAACGCTGTAGGAAAGGAACTCTATGAAGTTCTAGCCCCTGTGAAGAATGACGGGTATAATTTTCAGAATAAAAGCTACCTATTGAAGAAATGTTTACAAAAACCTTGCATTAGCTTAAGACTCTCTAAAGTCTAAAGCTGTAGCTTGTCCATCAAACTTCCCACCGTACATAATGAACTTGTTGAGTAACGTTGGTTACTCATCCCTTTCCTTTTGAACCCCCTGCTTAGGTTATGAAGACTTAGGTGACGTATCGCTGAATGCGATGGGAGGACAAGATGGAGTCTTCTACGAAGAGCCAAACCTCTCTGGTGGAGTTGAAGGCGTGGACTATCTCATCCGTTACGGAGCCGAGGAGGAGGAGTCAGATTAGGGTTAGCTTGGTCTAGTAACCCTTTACTTAAACACCTGGTCGAATCGAGCAGTGTAGCACATTTTTAATAAGCTGTTGAGTTCCCATGTGCGTACTAGTTTGCTTCTTGTTGGTTTTCTTGTTGAACACTAAGTATAAGGTGACCTCATGTTGAGATCTGAAGGGTTCGTTGCATAGAAAACAAAAAATTTCCCTACGAAACAAGCGGAAGAAACCCAACGGATCTAGATCTATTAGATGAAGGTAGCAAGAAGGAGGTCCAATCTCTTACCCTCGAAGAACGAACAAACGTGTTTTGTCGATGAAGGGGTTGGCTAGTCGATCCCCGCAACTAGACTCATCTAGTCGCGAGGAGATTATTATCCAATCCGATGAAGCGCCGCACGAGCCGCACCTCCGCGGTATCCATACGTTTAACTTGGTGTAGACTTCTTCTCCTTGATCCCACAAGCAAGGAAGAAGTGGCTCGCGAGATTCCAGCAGCATGACGGTGTGGTGGTGGATATGGTGGAGAAATTCCAACAGGGCTTCGCGAAGCAGCTATGGGAGAGAGGAGGGAGGTAGGAGAGGGAGGCGGTGCTGTTGTATTAAAATAAGTTGGGTGGTGCCCCAAGCGAAGGCGGAATTGCAGCTAGTAGCAGTTTTCCCTCGTTTAACGAACCGAGGTTTATCGAACCAGTAGGACTTTGAAATCAACAACGAGGTGAATGTTGAAGATCTCTGGCGCTTGACCTTCAACAGACGTGGACCTGCACACACTCAACGAAAATACTTTGCCCCCAACGGCGGAAAGGTTGTCAATCTTTCCGGTCTCGCAGAAAACAAAGCGGTTAATTGTATGATGAAATAGATAAAATATGAAAAGTGACCAGAGGAATAATGATGATTAAAAGCAAGTAAATGAGGTTGTAAACGATGTAAAAAGATGGACCGGGGGCCATGGGTTCACTAGTGGAGTCTCTCAAGTAAATAAAATATGCATGTGATGGGTGAACGAATTACAGCTAGGCAATTGACAAGATCATGACACAAACCCAATTTAGCTATGACAAAAAGGACATGATAATATTTATGGACATCACGACAAGGAACAAAGACCGTTGAGTCCAACTGCATCTTTGTCTAAAAAGTCCACCGTGGGATCGCTATCCAGCCTGTCACCCAACGGTATTAAGTTGCAAGCAACAGACAATTGCATTAAGTAAAGTGCATGAAGTAAGCAATACTAATATCAAAATAGACATTAACACCGCTGTTTTACCCTTAGTAGCAACAGCACACCCTCGCCCTTAGACGTTTCTGTCACTCGTGCCCAGGAACAAAAGGGGGCATGAACCCACTATCTAGCATAAATACCCTCTTGGAGATACACACAATCACTTGGCCAAAGTAACTACGCACATCGGAGAGCATGCAAGAACATAAATTACTCATATAAGAATCATGCACAATCTGAACATAACTTCATAATCCATCGGATCCAGCAAACACATCACATAGCATTACAATAATCGATCTTGATCATGTTAGGCAGCTCACAAGATCATAAGACATGAAGCACAAGAGAGAGAGACTACCAACTAGCTACTGCCATGGACCCGTAGTCCAAGGTGAGACTACTCACAAATCATTCCCGGAGGAAGGCATGACGATGAAGAGCCCTCCGAGATCGATCTCCCCTCCGGCAGAGTGCCGGGATCAGCTTCAGATTGGACCCGAACTAGGGTTTTCGGTGACGGACGCGTCGGGGTCGAGTTTCTGGAAAATAATTGCCGCCTCGACGTTTTAGGTTTAATGTGAATTATAGGCGTCGGAGGGGGCCGAGGAGGTGCCCCACGGCAGGGGCGGGCCCCACCTGCGGGTGGCCCCCAGGCGCGGCAGCAGGCCGCCCCTGCCTGTGGGTGGCCCCCAGGGCTGCCCTTTGGTGTCCTGGTGCCTTCCGTCGAGTAAAAATTCCCCGTAAATTTTCGTCCAATTCCGAGAATATTTCCAGAAGTAAATTTCTGAAACAAAAGACAGCAAACAGGGAACTGGCACTGGCATCTTGTCAATAGGTTAGTCGACAAAATGCATAAAAATGATATAAATGACAGTAAAACATGTGACAATATCACAAAACTAGCATGGATCACTCAAAAATTATAGATACGTTTGAGACGTATCAGCATCCCCAAGCTTAACTCCTACTCGTCCTCGAGTAGGTAAGTGATAACAATAATTTTTGATGAGACATGCAACCAACACAATCTTGATCAAGATAGTAATGCAAAGCACATGAAGTGAATAAGGTGATCCAAACAATTGTCTATAGTTGACATTAAGCAAACAATGATTAACAAACGCTAGCTAACAAATGCTAGAAACTTTTCATGAATAAGTGCGTTGGAGACATGGAACCATACATAAGGTTTAGAAAAAAGAATTGCGAATTATGTCTCCAATGTAAAGTATCAATCATTCTTCAAAGCATCTAATTAGTCATTCATGAAAATAGCCAAGCTCAAGTCAGGTGTCCTAATCCATCTACTTCACAAATCAACTGTTTCGAAGTCTACTCAACTAGTGCAAGTAAGAAGTGGCTTTGGCACCATGATGTTATGGCAAAGAGAACAATGATGGAGGTTTGGAAGGTCAAAAGAAAGGCTCAAACAGTGGAGAAAGTAACCACAAGACAGAAGGAAGTCCCGTAGTTGACACTGCATGAGGAGTAGTGATTGCCATGCAACGGATGCACATAGAGCTATAAGTGTATGAAAGCTCTCCAATGGAACTAGTGGGGGTGCATCCAACTTGCTTGCTCATGAAGACCTAGAGCTCACTTGAGGAGGCTCATCCTTGGAATATACAAGCCAAGTTCTATAACGTTAATTCCCCACATAGTTATACAAATGAAACATGAAAACTCTCTATAATGAAGTGTAGGTGCTAACTAGCACAAGTGTGGAATAAAGGATAGTAGTGCTGCCCCCTCTCTCTTTTATATTTCTCTTCTTTTTTTTAATTGTGGACTCCGTGGCTCTTTTAAATTTTCTCTCATTGGTCTCTTTTGGACTCTTTTATGTGGCCACTTTGGACTCTTTTCAATATGCTCACAGGTAGGGGCAACACTCTATTTTTACAAGATGATCATCACACTTTTGGTACTCATAACTCATAAGACTAATACATGATGTATAAAAGAAGATATGCATGATCGAGCGTAGTGTGGAAAAAATGTAGAACATGTGGCAAGCCACGCTGCACACTAACTCAATGATCAAGCAAACTATATGGTAATGAAGAACGACATCAAGTCATGTAATGTAATGATGGATGTTGCATGGCAATGTATCTCGGAACGGCTATGGAAATGCCGTGATAGGTAGGTATGGTGGCTGTTTTGAGGAAGATAGTTGGCTTATGTGTAGGAGAACAGGATGAAGTTCTCCCACAGAGTTGGATGTGCTTGCGAAGTATGCACCAATCTCAATGTGAGAGAGGGCATTGCGCAGCACCGAAGAGGCTAGCAAAATATGGAAGTGGAAGTGCCAAAAACCAAAACTCGACTAATGCATTTCGTATATTGCAAACAACTAGCAGTTTCAATGTTCCACAAATGGTTAGAGACACCCCGAGAGGGATCGTGGCGGTGACACAAGTGCCCGTTGGCTTCCCCGACCGTTGCAGTAACTACCCACTAGGAACTTATTTTCACTTAGTAGAATTCATGACACATTAGCATTGTTGACTTAGGTTGTTTAGTTCAGAAAAGTACGGCTCCACTGCTTTAATAACACCTCTCCACTAATCAGCTCTAACACCATTAACAACATATTTTAACCATTAGTTATTTAGTGCCTAAAACAATTGAAGGGTATCAAATTATCCACATAGTGATCTACAAGACTATGCAGGTTTTCTACTTCATACCACTGCCACATGCATAGCATTTTTCCGATCTAACACATTAACCAAGCAACCAGAACAACTCTCAACAAATATAAGTGAAGAACAAGAGAGTTTAACTTAACAACTAGCAGCTCTAAACAAGATAAAGCTAAAAGCGAGAGCTTACTAGAAACAGACAGTAGCTAAGAATACTCAACAAGATATAAGCGAAGCAAAGGAGTATTCAAACGAAAAAGCGGAGCGTGTCTCTCTCCCACACAAATAAAGCTAGGATCCAACAAAGATATGACTAGCAACAAACTAACAAAACTGAAAGTAAAAAGACGCTCCAAGCATAGCACATAATATGTAAAGTGATAAAAACGAAGTTCAACGAAGACGATCTTATGATAGTCGATGAAGATGAGGAGATGCCTTGGGCACCCCCAAGCTTTGACTCTTGATAGTTCTTGATATTCAGAGGGGGTGCCATGGGGGCATCCCCAAGCTTGAGTTTTGATCCATCCTCGATTTCTTCATATTCCTCTCCTTTGGAACTTAAAAACTCACTTCACACAAAACTTCTCATAATTTGATTAGAGGGTTAGTGCTCATAAATTAAAATGCACATGTGTTCAACTCATGACAAATTGCAAACCAACTTCATTAAACATTATCTACTGTTTACTAAGCCTCAATGTCTCACTCTACCCCTAGAGTATCACATATGACGATGGTAAAGAGACAAATGCAAAATAAAAACAGAATCTGTCAAAATCTGAACAGTCTGTAAAGATCGAATTTTTCGAGGCACTTCTGCGGCTCAAATCAAAAAACTTAAAACTAACAAAAGATAGATAAAAGCATCAGGATTTCTGTAAAAACTTATCAGAAAAATATAAAATTCTGTCGATTTTAGGATTTTCGTGCACCAGGCGCACAGAATCTGTTTTTGGACAACAACACAATACCTCGCACTTTCAATGCATTAGAGGCTAAACTTGGCACAAAAAACCAAAAGAAAAAGATACAATGAAGTTGCTACAGAGTTAATAACTTCATGACTCAAGAAAATCAAAAAGCAAACTGAAAACAAAAGATAGGCTGCCTCCCAACAAGCGCTTTTCTTTAACGCCTTTTAGCTAAGCGCAATGCCAAATATCAAGTTTTTTCGGGATCAAAGGCATCATCATTCTTATCAAATTCATGAATTGTGGAACTTGGAAAAGGACCTGCAGCAATACTATTAGTACCAACAATTGGTGGAGCAAAAGTAATTTTACCCACTAGGGCTCCTCCCTTAAAATCCTTGGAAATTTGAGCTTCCTTCACCATCCTCAACTCCTCTTTTTCTGCAAATGATGTATTAATTTTAGTATTATTCTTTGGCACAAATATAAATTTAGGTACTTTGGGGGCCGAAGCCTCTCTATTTTTAAATTTAGATGGAGAAAAGGGTGCTCCCGAGGTATCAATTGACTCCCCCAATTTATCAATTCGATTAATAGCTCTTGTAGCTACAAGGGACTTAATACTTTTAGCAATGTCTTTTAGGAACCCATCAAGCTTGTTAATACCATCAAGAATTCCCTTATCTATTTCTCTTATCATATCCACACTTGGTACATTATCTTCTATAACTTCTATCCTTTGCATGACATGTTCTAAAGTGATTTCAATTTTACGATCATTAGTTGGTGGAATCCCCACAAGACCCTCTATAACATTAAAAACTTCCAAAGCATTAATTCCTAGGAAGTTTCCACCTATGATAGTATCTAGGACATACCTATACCAACTTGTAATTCCAATATAAAAATTTCTAAGGAGAACAGTGGCCAATGGTTTTTTAGCGGATCTATGACGAGCATCATTAATTCTGTACCAAGCATCTTTCAAACTCTCCCCACCTCTTTGTTTGAAGGTGAGGACTTCGGACTCGGGTATCTCAACAGGAGCAAAAGAACTAGTCATGAAGATAAGATAAAATAGTAAGACATGAATAAAGACTACACTAATTTTTTGGGGTTTTAAAATTTTGAAACAGGAAAATAAACTAAACGAGATATATAGCAAGCAAGACAAAAAAAAAGTAAAGAGATTGAGAGTATGAGACTCCCCTTGCTGTAGCTCCAAAGTCCCCGGCAACGGCGCTAGAAAAGAGCTTGCTTCTGTATTAAAATAAGTTGGGTGGTGCCCAAGCGAATGCGGAATTGCAGCTAGTAGCAGTTTTCCCTCGTTTAACGGACCAAGGTTTATCGAACAGGTAGGACATTGAAATCAACAACGAGGTGAATGTTGAAGATCTCTGGTGCTTGACCTTCAACAGACGTGGACCTGCACACACTCACCCAAAATTCTTTGCCCCCAACGGCGGAAAGATTGTCAATCTTTCCGGTCTCGCGGAAAACAAAGCGGTTAATTGTATGATGAAATAGATAAAATATGAAAAGTGACCAGAGGAATAATGATAATTAAAAGCAAGGAAATGAGGTTGTAAACGATGTAAAAAGATGGACCGGGGGCCGTGGGTTCACTAGTGGAGTCTCTCAAGTAAATAAAATATGCATGTGATGGGTGAACGAATTACAGCTAGGCAATTGACAAGATCATGACACAAACCCAATTTAGCTATGACAAAAAGGACATGATAATATTTATCGAGACATCACGACAAGGAACAAAGACCGTTGAGTCCAACTGCATCTTTGTCTAAAAAGTCCACCGTGGGATCGCTATCCAGCCTGTCACCCAACGGTATTAAGTTGCAAGCAACAGACAAGTGCATTAAGTAAAGTGCATGAAGTAAGCAATACTAATATCAAAATAGACATTAACACCGCTGTTTTACCCTTAGTAGCAACAGCACACCCTCGCCCTTAGACGTGTCTGTCACTCATGCCCAGCAACAAAAGGGGGCATGAACCCACTATCTAGCATAAATACCCTCTCTTGGAGATACACACAATCATTTGGCCAAAGTAACTACGCACATCGGAGAGCATGCAAGAACATAAATTACTCATATAAGAACCATGCACAATCTGAACATAACTTCATAATCCATCAGATCCCAGCAAACACATCATATAGCATTACAATAATCGATCTTGATCATGTTAGGCAGCTCACAAGATCATAAGACATGAAGCACAAGAGAGAGACTACCAACTAGCTACTGCCATGGACCCGTAGTCCAAGGTGAGACTACTCACAAATCATCCCGGAGGAAGGCATGACGATGAAGAGCCCTCTGGGATCGATCTCCCCTCCGGCAGAGTGCCGGGATCAGCTTCAGATTGGACCCCGAACTAGGGTTTTCGGTGACGGTGCGTCGGGGTCGAGTTTATGGAAAATAATGGCCGCTTCGACGTTTTTAGGTTTAATGTGAATTTATAGGCGTCGGAGGGGGCCGAGGAGGTGCTCCACGGGCAGGGGCGGGCCCCAACCGCGGGTGGCCCTCAGGCCGCGGCAGCAGGCCGCCCCTGGCCTGTGGGTGGCCCCCGGGGCTGCCCTTTGGTGTCCTGGTGCCATCCGTCGAGTAAAAATTCCCCGTAAGTTTTCGTACAATTCCAAGAATATTTCCAGAAGTAAATTTCTAAAACAAAAAGACAGCAGAAACAGGGAACTGGCACTTGGCATCTTGTCAATAGGTTAGTCCGACAAAATGCATAAAAATGATATAAATGACAGTAAAAACATGTGACAATATCACAAAACTAGCATTGGATCACTCAAAAATTATAGATACATTTGAGACGTATCAGGCGGCGGCTAGGGCTCAAGGTTGCCATGACCCAGCCCTCCCCTCCCTCTTATATAGGCGTGGGGGCTGCCTTGGCCCCTCCTCCAAGCCCTAGGGCCGGCGGCCAATGAGGGAACTTGCCCCCCAAGGCACCTCCTAGGGTTTTGGGTGCCTCCCACCTCTTTTTGCCGCATGGGCCTTGGGGACCTTGTGCGGCCAGCCCATGTGGGCTGCTGCACGTCCCCTTGGTCCATGTGGGCCATGAGGACAGGTGGGTCCCACTTTGGAACCTTTCGGAACCTTCTAGAATCTTCCCGGTACCCTGCCGGAAAATTCCCGAACTTTTCCGGAACCCCGGAAACCACTTTCCTTATATGAAACTTTATCTCCGGACTCTTCCGGAGCTCCTCGTGATATCTAGGATCTCATTCGAGACTCCGAATCAATATTTGTTTGCATCATCAATTATCTCAACGTAAGCCCTAGCTACACCGAAGCGTTAAGTGTGTGACCCTACGGGTTCGAGAACATGTAGACATGATCTAATCAATAACCAGTAGCGGGACCGGGATGTCCATATTGGTTCCTACATATTCAACGAAGTTGTTTATCGGTTGAACCATGATGTCGGGGATTCAATTAATCCCGTATACGATTCCCTTTGTCTCATGATATATCACTTGCCCGAGATTTGATCGTCGGTATCACCATACCTAGTTTAATCTCGTTACCTGGCAAGTTTTCTTTACTCGTTCCATAATATAGGATCCCCGTGACTACCACTTAGTCACATGTTTGCAAACTTCCGGATGCTAAATTACCGAGAGGGCCCAGAGATATCTACTCCGTCACATGGAGGGACAAATCCCACTCTTGATTCATGTCACCCAACAAGTATCATCGGAGATACATGAAAGCCACCTTTATAATCATCCAGTTACGAAGTGACGTTTGATGTCCACAAAGCATTCCTCCGGTAAACGGGAGTGACACAATCTCATGGTCTAAGGAAACTATACTTGACATATACATAAGCGTTAGCAATGAAACTATGTGACACAATCAATTGCTATGCTTTATGATTGGGTTTGTCCATCACATCATTCTCCTAATGATATGATTCCGTTATCAAGTGACTATAACAAGTCCATGGTTAGGAAACCTTAACCAACTCTTGACTAACGAACTAGTCCAGTAGAGGCTTACTAGGGACACTTTGTTGTTTATATTCCACAAATGTATTATGTTTTCGGTTAATACAATTATAGCATGGATAATAAACAATTATCATAAACATGAAATATGACAATAAATAACTTTATTATTGCCTCTTGGGCATATTTCCAACAAGATCATCTCTACGTATGCATGACTTTGGCTTGTAATAATAAAGTGTATGATATTTGGACCCGCAATGTTTCTGCTGTACCACCCCGAGGGATGTAACATTACGGAAAGGTGTTATGTGAGTGTTATGCCAGCGACTTGCGTACTACAACATGCAGTGGTATGCCGGGTCACCGCACTTTTCGACAAGGTCCTGGCAGTGTGCGTTCATCTTTCGGAACAAATGCTTGACGCAATCGCGCAAAAACTCTCCCGGCTCATGGACGCATTATTCCCGTCTAGAGCACCTCTCCTGACCGCGTGTAACTTCGTCGCCCTCCCTTGGGAGCAACGCCCTCCCTTGGTAGCATCAATGGACTTCGTTCGGAGCACAAATGCCCATCACTCGACACCTCCATCGCCCACCACTCGCAGCATCGCCGCCCACTATATCTAGCTCCAATGTTCATAGCACCGCAACCCTTCCTTTGCAGCTCCACCGCACATCGATCCTTCTTTTGCAGCTCATCCTTCCACCGCGAGCGCGGCGACGCAATTGCAGCGACGCGACCCAGGGTTCCAATACGGCGGCGATGGTTGGCTTCTCGGAGTTTATAGCAGGGACGACGAGCCTTGCTGCTCGACGACGTTGCAGCAACGGCGCAGCCTCTGCATCAACAGAAGGTCAAAAGCAACACTGGGGAGCTGTGGCAGAGGTAGCCTGTGCACGAGAGAGATGGGTGGGAGGAGAGAAGAGGAAAAAGAGCAGAGGAAGCTAGATGCAGATCCTCCGGCTGTATATTAAAATTTTATTTTATTTAAAGAATTTCTACAATACATGTTTTCATTTTTATTTTCGCTTTGACGGCTTAATGAGGTTGATGGCACATTTTCATTCTCAGTATACCAAGCTGCCAACATCCACAGCTTATGGCAAAAATGAGGAGGAATGCAACATAGATAACTGTAGCCAGGTGGGGTGCATAAAAATCATTTTTATCAATAAATCCTCATCTCGTCTGATCATTTGATTAAAACACCAAATCTCAGAAGGTTCAATGTACAAGACCGAAAGACAACACGAAAAGAAGCAGAGCTCAGATCCTCTGATCTGCTCTGCTCTAGACATCTCGGAGGCGCGCTCGAGGCGCGCTTACGCCCATCACCGGAAGAAGGGCAGCAGCGGGGGATGGTCGGTTGCATGTCGCGTCACCTCACCGGCGCTTGTGGCCGCCGCCGCCTCCGCCGTTGTGGTGGCCGTCGCCGCGCTCCCTGGACCGCCGTGAGTGCCGCGACGGCTCCTCGTGCTCCCGCTCCCGCCTGGAGGACGACGGGCGCCTCTTGAAGTGCTTCTCCTCCTCGCTAGACTGCTCCTCGTCGTCGTATTCGGCAGCCGCCGGCCTCCGCCTATCCTCCTCCGCAATGGCCGTCGTCTCCCGGTGGTGGTGCCGGTGGTGACGGCTGTCGCTCTCCTCGGCGGGAGCGACGCTTCTCTTGGATGAAGAGGAGGACGCAGGGGGCTTGTCGGAGGACGACCTGTGGCTGCGCTTGGATTCGGAGGTGTTGGCGTCGCCAGGGAAGCTGATGCGGGAGAAGACGCTGGCTTTGGCCTTGGAACGCTGGTCTGCCGCGGCGGCAGCGGCGGCGGCCTTCGCGTGCTCTGCCTCGTGCCGCGACGCAGGTGGCGGCGGAGGTGGGAGGGGCAGGTCGTCGTAGCGGTCGGAGGAGGAGCGTTTCTTGCCGGAGCTGGAGGAGCGGCGCGGGGAACGACGCGAGTGCCGGTCGGGACTGAGTGTCGGCGGCGGCAGTGCGCGCTCCGACCTATCCGCCTGGGGCCTCGACCTCTGCAAACATAAAAGGCAAACACGGGACCACTTGTCAGAATAATGCTAACCTTCAACATCCCCGAGGGACTTGGCTAGGTTTCCTAACCAAGGGATCCAAATCGTACGGCCAAGAATATTCCATAGTTTGCCACGACAAGCCTGTGGCCCAACCATGGACACCCTTGAGCCGTTGGTACAGCATAAACTACGCAGCATTGCTTGGCAACGGAAATCTTAATAATTTTGTAAAACAGATTGTCGCTTTCATCTGGCGTCGCGATACCTTTTACCTTTTTGCAATGCACTACCACTATATCTAGCTCACATCAGGGATCAAGCATTGTGTAATGAAGATTAACTGAAGCAAGAAAAAAACATGATAAACCAATGTTTTTCAAAAAATAAAAAGCGAAAAAAATGAAAAACTTGACAAATAAAATAAATAAATCTTGAGAACAGTCTGCTAAGGCGAAACAAAACCGACTGAGATACATAGAAACAGATGTGTTTCTCCCATTTATATAGCTGCCATCCTGTAACCCAAACCGCAACGGCCACAGGAAAGCAAATGGGAAGGACGCTACGAGCAGGCAGAGGAACGATATGGTATCGCCGCCACACAACTGGGGCCAGCAACCGCTGCTTGTGTGACCCCGAGCAACTGAGCACATCAGTCTTGCCGGTACCAGCCAAGAACATTGGCACGCTTGCGCGCTGAGCCTTTCCTGCTTGGCAAATATCAGAATGTACCGTCAAGAAGGCATTCGTCGTCTTCTTCCTGTTCAGTGGTGCTGACCTCTCCACTGCTGATGCCGTCGCCCCCAAGTTTACCTTGGAACTCATAGTACATAACTTTGCAAGATAATAGATTGACAGGAAAAGACATACATCCTTAGGTCTCATCGAGGTACTATCGTTTACGGCTCCTGACGATTCCCTTGCTTCCCTTCGATACTCCCTGTTCCGATCTCGATCCACATCACGGTCTCGCTCCCTCGGCCTCTCCCGCTCCCGCTCCCTCTCGCGGGAGTGTTCACGTTCTCTCTCCCTGCACAAGTAGATTAGCATTGGTAACTCAGTGAAATAAAGAGGGACTGAAACAGCTACTACGACAACAGAGCATTCAGCTTGGAATAATATCCCAGGTCCTCGCGCATAAGAGCCATAATATTAACATTACAACTGCTAACTAACTAATCAGTATTTAACAGTCTCTGGGAGAAAACGTATTTCAACAGAAAGGGGTCACTGTAGTGGCTTACCACAACAAAACGTACTTAATGAAATGCACCAGGTCAGAACAAAACATGGAAAAGAGAAAAGCAGGCATTGGCACCAAATTTTCACTGCAGACTGAAACACAACGTAATGCCCCTTAACTTGTTCAGACCTGCCACTTTCGCCTCCATAACATGAAATTGATCTAGATGTCCGTAAAATATACTGGTTAAAACCGGAAATGCAAAACGGTGCCCGGGCTCATATGCTCCCGGTTACTGTTCCGATTTTTTTGAATTTTGAAAACGCTTAAAAAAAATCTGAAAAAAATTGTGCGGAAACATATCCATGTATTCAATACTCGTGTAAATTTTCGACAGAAAATATCAATTTTTGCGCCCTGTGCAAAAAAGACAAATCTGTCTTTTTGAATAGTGGACTGTTCACCCATTTTGGCTGTCAGATATTTGTCTTTTTTGCACAGGGAGCAAAAATTGATATTTTCTGTCGAAAATTTACACGAGTATTGAATACTTGAATATGTTCATGTCCAATTTTTTTCAGAAATTTTCGAAGTATTTTCATATTTAAAAAAAAATCGGAACAGTAACCGGGCTCATATGAGCCCGGGCACCAAAACGCCCTTTAGTTATCTCCATAGTATAGAGAATTAAACGAGGACGAAGCTTTCAGGAATATGGACTTTCATGGAGCAATGAATTTGCACTTGGACACAAGTGGCAAGTTTCATCACTCAAAAATAAAATTTACTCAGCAATCTAAATGCCTTTTAAAGCATATTAGGGATTGGCTCCATATACAAGCATTTAAGGAGGCCCTGCAGTACAAAAGAAAAAACACCCAAGCACCTAGTTTACTAGATGGAGCCAAAATGATAAACATGTACTTCCTCCGTTTCTGAAAAGAAGGCATACAATTGTTTCTCCAAGTCAAACAGTGTAAAGTTTGACCAAGTAAAAAAACTGTCAAGAACTATAATACTATAGAGATATAATATAAAAATATATTCCATGATGTATCTGATGATATTGATTTGGTATTGTAGATATTAATAGTTTCTTCTGTAAACTTGGTCAAACTTTAAATTGTTTGACTTTGAAAAAAAAAGGTAATCTTTTCAGGAACGGATGGAGTATAACAGGTTTAAATTCCGGGGCTTGCTAAATTATGATATGGGCTAATTTATAAAACTAGACAGAACTTCAGACATTGGGCGCAATACAGTTCACGTAGGAACTTCAAACTATATCACATGCTCGTGAGTAAGAGAAAAACAAGACCAGAATTTCATCTGGTTACATTTTAAGCCAGATTCACTTTTCACAGAATCCTAAAATATGTTGGATAGTCAAGGATGCTAGTCCTTCACCAAGTGCATTTCCGCTTAGTCATACATCTTTTTATTCTGATAGCCAAAGTTGAAAAATTATGATATGGGGCTAACTTACAGAACCAGACAAAACACCGAGGTATTGGGCGCAATTAACCCTACATGGTTCTTGGTTCATATAGATTTATGTGCTCTAAGATTCTAATTTGATGAATCTGAGCCTGCAATGTTGCCTTTGCTAAGGTGTTGTTTGACAAGAAGGTTTGAGCCTTTTACTTTGTGCAGAATTCGGATATATTGAGCATCAAGGCTGCAAGGTTGCAGGAAAAGGTACTTGCAGCAATCTGTTTCCGAGCAGGAGTTGGGTCATTGTAACTCAGATTAATTTTGTGTGCTACTTTAGAGCCCTCATGCCCGTGCGAGCCCAAAGCTAGAGGAGTTTGGGCCATTTCATTGTTTCATCGAGGGCAAGGAACACTGAGTCGCCATGTGGCAGTCTCCAGGAGGCGTTCAATGCTGTGCTTGCAACAGCTGAGGCTACGGCGTGCAGGGGCCAACTAAGCCTGAAGCAGATTCTTGAAGGGTGAGGATAACGAAGTCGGATGAGGCTGACATGTTGGACAGTCATCTTTCTCTTATATATTGCTGGCTCAAATATGTGATGTCAAATTGACGATACTTGATTGTGATGCAAAATTAAAGAAAACAGTTCATTCAGGAAAAAAATACACCAAAGTAGCTAGTTTGAGTGGGGGGTATAATCTGTTCTCGTTACATTGTTGTAGGCCACTAGATAAATCTACAAGGCAACTGATGACATCGTTTTTTGTCAATATATTGGATAAGAATAAAGCATATGAATCGAAGTAGCTAAGTTGTATGAAATTAAATCATATGATTTGAAAATCTAATCACCTTCCATTGAATCGATCCATTTCACGTCTCCTCCCATCAGGTTTCCTGTGTTCAAATTCTTCCCTTCTCCCAACTGGTGGTCCCATGTTCATTCCCATACTGTTAACTGCTAATTCAGAAAGGTCCCTGAAAAATGATTTATTTCAAGAGTTTTTTCAGCAGTGGCCATTGTAATAGCCAATCTGTGGAAAGACTAGGGGGGTATGTTGCAATCTGCTAGCCAAAGATGCAAAACATGATGATAACACTCGTCTACCACCAAATTGGGGAAATACAACCACAAGCTTGTAGGTTATGCACTCTAAAATTCCACAAGTCGCTGTCCATATTCCTTCTCAGAAAATCAAAATGATGCTAAAAGATATACCTAGGAATTGGTGGCATCATGTATCCTGGAGGCATAAATGGATCCTGTGGGAGAACTCCCCCACCAAAAGGATCAAATGGACCTGGTGGATAACCCATGTAAGGCATGGGACCTGGAAATGGTGCACCCATGTAATCCATTGGCAGAGGCATCCCTCCTCCCCAGTAAGGGTTAAAATTTCCTGTTGGTCCCAAAGGCATTCCAGCAAAATTTTCTGCTCCAAAATCTGGATAATTATTATTCCATTGCTCCTCGGCTGTAAGTAGAGTAAGTTTTTGAATAAGTACATGTAAAATGAAGTTTAAACAATAAATATACAATGAAAAAAAAAGATAATACATTTCATTTATGTAACATATCATCATGTTTGGTGATCTTAACTTACCATTCCCTGGTACTCGCACCTTCTTCTTCTTTTTCTTCTTTACTGCTGAAGGCACCAAAATAATCACATTATTTCAATGAAAATAAATAGTTCGAATATCTAATATGCACACACTTCATCAGAAATACAAGCAAGATGGATTTCTGGCTAATTTGACGCCCCAAAAGGTTGTAAGTCTATCAATAAAATTAGTGGGGAGGCTGCATCACAGGCAAGCTTAGATGAAATAACAGGGCTGAAAGATTATCACCTTGTTCGCCTGCAGGCAATTTTTCCTGCGACTCTTTTGTGACATGAGTCACATCTGGTGTTTTTTCATTTTTGCCATTTATAGAGTCCATTGTCCCTTCAGCGATATCTGGAATCGTGGTAGTCTTCTTATCCGAGGAACTCACATCAACATTAGCTTTAAATCCGCTATGGCTCTCAGCGTCCGGAGATTCTTCTATATGTGTCGGTGATTTAGGCTCTTCCTTTGAAGCAGCAGAAACAGCAGGAGATCTAATCTTGGGCCGTGCAGGTAGAGCCGACTCCATGTCTACGAAAGATACTATCAGTTTCTGATTCTTAGACAGATAATCTGATATAGCTGATAGATATATGCACATACCCTGTATTTGCACCATGCTTCCCGCGTTTTCTGTGCTGCTAGTTGGTGGTGCCTCTAATATGCGGCTGATGGTTTCTCTTAGAGTTTTATTGGGAAGAAGATCATCTGCTAATATGCTTGTGGCACCACAGACACACGTTGACTTGTTAATTATGTAATCTCTAATGCCTGCCAACAAAACACAATATTTCAATGCACTGAAGAGCATGTTTGTTTGAAACATTAAAATGAGGAAAACGAGAACAGGGAAAATGCAATGTGGAACATCAATAAAGTAAAAGCATATTTATATTACATGACATCAGTATCAATGACAACAGTGTGCAAAACAATTGTTCCTTAAAGCACGACTTACATTTATCACAGAAACTCCTAAAGCAGCATTTACTAGTTAGAACAGCATCCTTCATTACTTCCTTACACAACGGGCAACGCAACTCTGGTGGGAGATCACTGACAGAACGGGTGGTGGGTAGGCCCTCTATCTCCCTTTCAAAAGCAGCTCTGTCGCAAAACAAATTAAGATGTTAGATATTTGCCTCCAAGTAGATCCAGCACAACCATATCATACAAGTATATATAACTAAGAAAGCAATTTGAACTCACTCATTTGGCCTCAAAACAGCACCAGCACCACTTGGCAATGCATATGAGCCATCTGGAGTTGCCATCAACATGGATTTTGGAATGCCAGTTGGGGGTTTCATCCTTCTCACGTCATATCTAGTATCACCATTTGTTGGGCAATGCTGAATGAAATGGCCTGCAAACCATTATTGGTCAAGTGAAACAGGACATAATATTCCACTAAGAAAGATTGGACAAGTGAACATACCAGGTACTTTACATCTATGGCAAATATAGCCAGGAGGAAGTGTCCTGTTATCCATCCGACCCATCCCACGTCCTTAAGAATATCAAAGGCGATAAGTAGAATTAATCTAGATAATCTAGTTTCAGAATAATGATGTCACTAGGTAGCCATGTTGCAAAGGTGTGGACATAGCACTTGTCTCACAAAGATAGATGCTACTTCTAAGCTCTACATAATTCTTGCAAATAAAAAATCAACAGAAAAGATAGTAAGTATTACCAAAACCGCGCCCAGCCATCATTCTCCCACCCATCCCTCTGCCATACCCTCTTCCATTGCCATACCCATCAGGGATTTGGCTGAAAATATGATCATCCAGTTAAATGAGTACAACATTTAATTAATATTATTCCCTTTATGGATAATAGTCATTCAGCCAGTCCAGCAGATCACTCACCTATAGTCAACAGCCGCTGTATCAATAAGAGCTTTTATTTTACTATCTTCATCAACTTGAATTTCAGAAGCGTCAACTGCCTGGCTAGCAGGCTGAGAAGGAATCGAATCACAGACATATAAAGAATTGCCAAACTCATCATCCCACTCAGATTCTTCAGGCTGCAATTTCAATACCTTGAATATCAGTTCACGTGATTAATAGTCAGCAGTAGTAGCTCAAACCTCGAAACACGATTGTAGTGGCAATTACTGCAGGAAATAACAGTAACCCAGACTATAAGTTATTCTTACATATTTCATAGATGAATCACCAAGAAAAGCACTACCGGAAGGCATGACTTCTACCCTATTTTCTGCAGTTATTGCCCTGCAAAAGATGGATGCAAACCTTAAACTGTAATCGCTGATAAGGAGCCTTAACTCCTGACATGGACCATATTCAGTGACATGATCTGGTCTAACATACAAATTAAAACTCTGTTCAGATAACTGATGTGTGTTTGACACTTGATGAATGAGCAATGTGAATTATCAGGCATTCTGTGGAGTGAGTACGAAATCAGAGAGCAAGACTGTACTTTTCTGGTTCGGTGACAATCGGCATCCTTGGGCGTCCTGGTATCCGGCGAATCAATACCGATGTGTTCTTTGGTATCATGGTAGATTCATCAGCATACTCTGTAAGTGCAAACATAGCAGGAAATAATTTCAGTAATACATTAACTGTCTATCCCCATCACATACCCCACCCCCCAAATCAAGATATTCCAAGCTAAGTACACTACAAACTAATTCTATGTTGGTGAAAATGTATTTCAATCGCACTGCCCTACTGTACAATCTGGTATGGTTGTTTGCTGTTGCAAGCAAGCAAAACACCATTTACATCAAAACAAATTTATTAGTCTTCAATGCAATACTTGGTTCATGTGATCGGCATCCCAAAAGACATTCAAATTGCTACACCTTGCAAATAAATATCATGTCAAAATATTATAACTTCAATGAGAATCTAAGCTCAACTGATAGTTAATCCTGAATACCAATCTTGTAGGTCATGTCTTAGAAAGCTCAGAACATAAGAAAATTTTGAGCCCGGAAACAAATTATACCCACTAGATAAGGCCTCAATTCCATACATCCTGAGTGCATGAATCAAACAGCCAAGGATTTACCATACAGAGCCAACAACATTACAACATGTACATATCACAGTATTTTCTAGTACTACTAAAATCTTGTATACATTCACCCATACAAGATATTTCAAAAAAATACAAGAAATCAAACAAAAGGTTCTTTGCTGACAAAGAACCAACCTTCATCAGTCTGCGCATTGGAGATCATGAGGTCGAAATCCGTGCCTCTGCCAAGGTGCTTGGACTCAAAAATCATCTCCTTCAGGTTCATGACCGAGATGAATTGCCCCTCGATCGGGATCGAGTCATACTCTCTGGCGCTCTTGAACTTGTAATAGACGGCCATGATAGCGGCGGATCTAGAGGGTGCGCCGGGTGTGCACCAGCACACCCAATTTGTGGGGCGCGCGCAAAATTTGTGGAGATCAGTGGGGTTTATCTAATCACTGGGCGACAAAAAGCTCACAGCTGGCCCGAGATTGCGGGCGGGGTTGAGACAGCAGCTACGCGATGAGGTAGACCGGGACCGCCGATGGCGGCGACGCGCGCGAGAGGCGGAGGGGGTTGGGGGAACAAGCGCCGGCGGCGAGGCTAAGCTACGGCACGGCGGCGACTCTAGGGCAGAGCGGTGGTAGACTAGAGGAGATATTCTAGAGCCGCATCGGGTCGGATTGAAGCTTGCTTGGGTAGGTCAGGGCTGAGAGAGGAAGAGGGTGACTGGGAGGGGAAAGAAGGGTACACCGTAAGGAAGGGAGAGGAGATGGATCCCACCTCCTATCTTAGAGCAACTCCAGCCGTTGGCCCCCCCAGGCCGAATTGCCGGCGATTTTTTGGCCCTGCTGGGGGGCGCCGGCGGAAAAAAACGGC
Organism: Puccinellia tenuiflora; assembly: GCA_012064385.1. Classification (NCBI taxonomy): domain Eukaryota; kingdom Viridiplantae; phylum Streptophyta; class Magnoliopsida; order Poales; family Poaceae; genus Puccinellia; species Puccinellia tenuiflora. The sequence continues at coordinate 19,298 of QRDG01000673.1, forward strand.
CTGGGGGCAGCCCGATTCCCAGCCGTGTCGCCCCCCAGCCCGGCGTTTTCCGGCGTTTTTAATCGTTTTCCGGCGTTTTCCCCATAGACCCCCATTTTACTAGTAATAAAATCTATTATTTTTGAAGCAAATTTATCATTTGTATCCAATAATTCGATAGAAAAATTATTACAAATTGTTTAACAAATCATAAAATTTAAAACAAGTTTTTAAAATCAAATTACATAAAACCTAGACCTCGCCTTTGCGCCTCCACAGGTGCTCCACCAGATCTTGCTGCAATTGCTCATGAACTACTGGGTCTCGGATTTCCTGACGCGTTGCAAGGTAGGCAGTCCATGATTTCGGTACAGGCAGACGCTCGCTCTCCTCTGGATCCTCGCCCACGAGAGGACCCTGTCTGAAGTATGGCACCTTCTTCTCCTTCTCATCCACTGGATACTTCCGCTCGCTCTCGATGATCATGTTGTGCAAGATCACACAACAAGTCATCACCTCCCACATCTGATCTTTCGACCAAGACATAGCGGGATACCGGACAACAGCAAATCGAGCTTGGAGCCCACCAAATGCCCGCTCGACATCCTTCCTGCAAGCCTCCTGGCACTTGGCAAACCAAGCTTTAGCCGTCTTCGGCACAGGGTTTGAGATGGTCTTCACAAATGTTGACCATTTTGGATAGATACCATCTGCCAGGTAGTATCCCTTGTTGTAATGGTGCCCGTTGATCTCGAAGTTCACCGGGGGAGCAATACCTTCAACAAGTTTGGAGAAGACAGGCGAGCACTGCAGGACGTTGATGTCGTTGTTTGATCCTGGCATTCCAAAGAAGGAATGCCAAATCCAGGTATCATACGAAGCCACTGCCTCAAGTACGACACTGCAACCGCCTTTGTGCCCTTTGTACATCCCCTGCCAAGCAAATGGACAGTTTTTCCATTTCCAGTGCATGCAGTCGATGCTTCCTAGCATCCCAGGAAATCCTCTTGCTTCATTCTCGGCTAGGATCCGAGCAGTGTCTTCAGCAGTGGGTGATCGCAAATATTCAGGTCCAAATGCGCCAATTACGGCTCTGCAGAACCTGTAGAAGCACTCAAGGATGGTGGATTCGGCCATGCGCAGATAGTCATCCTGCGAATCAGCTGGAGCTCCATATGCAAGCAATCTCAATGCGACCGTGCACTTCTGGAGCGAGGAAAAACCAACCGTACCGGTGCAATCTTTCTTGCAAACGAAATAGTTGTCGAACTCTCGGACACCATGCAAAATCTTAAGGAAAAGGTGCCGATTCATTCTGAAACGGCGCCGAAATGTCTTCTCGCCGTGTACTGGATCGTCGGCGAAGTAGTCGGCATATAGCATGCAATACCCCTCGGCACGCTGACGTGCCTTGCTCTTGCGCCGACCTGGTGCCGAACCACCGCGCTTCGGCTGTGCATCGGCGTCGTACAGGCCAGCCAGACAGGCGAGCATCAGTAAGTGCTCTTCGTCGTCGGCGGCGGCAGATTCGGCTTCCTCGTCCAGCAGAGCGGCGAGCATCTCCTCATCGTCGGAGTCCATCGAGGCAAAGCGTCGAACACCTCGCGGGCAGGGTGGATGCGGATGTGCGCGAAAACTTGACCGCGACGGCGATTCTCGGGGTGGAGGCGGCTGGTGCGGGGAGGGATACTACAGAGGGTGTCGTCGCGGTAGTTGGCGGTGGTTTTGGTGGCGAGCTCGCGGCGGAATGGGAGGAGTCGGTGCCGGCGACGGGGAGAAGGAGAGGAGGAAAGGACGAACCCGTTCGTGGAAAGGTGCGTTCTCTCGCCGACAGTGGTGGCCCGCGCGGTTTTCCCCTTTCGCCGGCGCCCCCAGGCCGAACCCAGCGCACTGGGTTCGGCCTGGGACGCCGGATAAAATTTGGCCCAAATCCGGCAAAAAACGAGGCCTTGGGGGGGTCCTGGGGGCGCGACTACGGGGAAAATGGACCGCCGGCGTCGAAAAGTTGTCCTGGGGGGGCTTCGTGGGGGGACGGCTGGAGTTGCTCTTACCCACTGGGTACGGAGGAAATATTTCCTTCGAAAAAAAACTAGTAATATACTGTACATGCTTTTTAACTACACCAATTTATATCATTTTTAAAATAAATCAAGTATTAGTCTATATATAAATCTTCCAAAGTCCCGCTAGGAGTCATTTGTGATATAGCACATGCAACCGATTCAGTTCATTGTGTATCCACATTCGTGCGATTTTAATCATCTCAATTTGTGTTGTCTCGTCGTCGCATGATTGTGTAAAGGAGTGAGATGTCGTCTGAATGTGGTGAATATGCGTTTTCAAAAACTATTATTGATTTGATTTAAAAAAATATGAAATAAACTACTCATTTAGTTTTCAAACATAGAACATAAAATATACTAAACTCAACTAAGGGCACCAATAAATCAAGCTAAACAAGATGAGCACAATAGATAGCTCACAAGTGATAAACATTATATATTATAACTTCAGACTCGAAGCTATCATAAGAAATCAATACGGTTATATAAATAACTTAGCTACGCAAATACGAAGACGTATCCTGGTGTTCACTCCCTTGAAAAGAAGCTACATCGTCGTTAGAGATGTGTGGGTTACCATAAAGGGCCCTGGACCGTACAAAAGCACACCTTCTTCTCCAGGTCACCTCCACGAAGTTAGGGCTCCTTCTCGTATGGGTAGTTTTTCCTCAACCTCGGAGTAAGCAAACTCCACAACTTCTTCACAAATCACACGAACGGGATAGTAGGTGTTTCTTCCCAATCTTTCATAAAAAGGTCACCGTGGCACCAAACGCCAAGCCAACTAGAAAGTCACCCTTCAAGAGTAAAAAACTCACGAGTTTTCACTTGAACAAATCGAATCGGAGAGGTCAAACCTATGCAGCAAGTGCAAAGCAAAAAACACCAAGAATGCTCAAGTCCTTCTATCTAAATCCACCAAACTAACAAATGCTAAAGAGGAATGGGGAGGAAAAAAAATTGAGGAGGTCAACCAATAAATCTTATATCTATATCCAAAAGCTTACTTTCTCCCTAATTGAAGAACCGATTCGGACTCCCGCTTATGCATGTAGTGCGCCAGCCTGCTCACGTGGGTACACGAGGACGTGTTCTGCGTAGACGTGAACACTAACTTCGCTAATTCTTCCTCTCAAACCTGTAAAACTAGCTATAAATATAGGTACAAGACATGACTGACATAAGCAAAACTTTCTTGAAATAAACTCAACAAACATGTGGCAATATGCATGAGGATCCAAATAATATGGCAATAACCAATAGAAGTATACCAACTACAAAATATCAAAAGGCCCAAATACAATATGTTCGATATTTCCAACTTTAATATACACTAAAATCTAAGCTAAAACTAATATACACTAACATAATTTTGATATGTGCTAAAACCGGGTTCTAACTATACTAACAGAGTGAAATTAAAAGAAAATTTTGTAAAATATGTTGAAAGAGGATTAATATAATTTTAAGTATGAAAAAAATACTATAATTACAAGTTCAAATTTTGAATACACAATTTTTTTCAAACTAAGAACTAATGACATATTGGAAACTAGTCCTTCTAATTTTTTCATAAATAAAAATTGCAAAATTTGGCCTAACAAATCAAAAGTTAAGATTTTTCTAAGATGAAACATGGGTCTGTCTGAAAAAAAAAACTTTATTGAAAATAATTGGACACATGGTGCTTTCTTATTGGCCAATACTAGTTCGCTCGGGACTTGAAGGACCCCACGATTTGAGATGGACAGCTGAAAGGGGAAGACACCAGCGGCTCACCGGCGGGAGTCATATTAGTCTTCGGAAAACACACGCGTGGCGGCGCCCCGCTTGGTTTGCTCGTCAACCACGCTCCGGGGACCCTCAAGTATTGGGGAGGGGGAATTTAGGATCCTCTCGGCTTTGATGGGTCTATAACGTCGTTGGCACGCTCCGGCGAGGCTTCAGATGACCTCCACGTTTGCTTCCCGGCATGAGGACGACATGGCTTTGGCGGTTACGCGCAAGCAACAACTGGAAGATGAAAGACAAGGTCCAGGGGCGGAGCTTAGTAGGGCCGGCTTGGGCCATGGCCCACCCAGATTTTGGGCCGATTCTTTTGAAGTACTACGCATTCCGGTATCAGAGGCCCAGCCCAGCCAAACGTAGGGGACTCATTCCTCGCACAGTCGCACGACTCGTTCCATCGAAGAAAAAAAGGTCGACTGGTCGCACGACTCATTGTTTTTGGACGCAGAGAGAGGCAAGACTGACCAAAGCCATGGATGCGCCTCCGCCTTGCTAGGTTTAGGAAATTAGAGAGAGAGCCAGAGGGGAAACTAGGAGGAGGCAACGGAGGAGGAGCAGGGCCGCCCACAGCCATGGGTCGCCAACTGCGGACATGGCCACATGGGCACCGGATTCAGGAGTGAAATTCAGGAGAATTGCAGCTACGAAGATGTCATTGAAGATTTTTTGTGCTTGCTTCAGCTTGGCTCACTCAAGATTTTTTTCGTAGCTCCGCTGGTGACAAGGTTCCGAAGGAAGGGGAAGTTTAAGGGAGTTTACGGTGAAAAGAATCTAGGTAGAGATTAACATACGCGACCGAACGGTTCAATGAACTCGACAAAAATCTCGAACAAGATGTCGATGACACGGTCTGTATATAGCTCCTTGCGATGATCTTTGGAAATGAAAAAGGAGGAGAGTGAGAGAGACGCGGGGCTCTCCTCGTTCTTCCGTATATAGGCAGTGGAGTGAGATCGGGTATTCAATGCCAGCTAGTGGCATTCCGTGCACCGGATCTAATTTGAGTGATTAAGTCATTTAAGTAGGGTTTTATTCCCATGAATGAGGCCTTGGTATAGTGGGGAACAATTTTCCTCTTGATAGCAAGCCGTTTCGAGGTCTAAGACATCCTAGGAAAGGAGGGAAAGAGGTAGCGGCCGTGGCGCTGTGCTCCTGTGCGGCTGTGCGTATAGAGGAAGAAAGAAGGGTGCGCCTGCACCTGGGCTGAAATTAGAAAATTAGAACATGGGTCTTAGAGGAGAATTAGCCCAAGAGAAAATAAAAGAGAAGGAAAAAGAAAAGTGATGATGGGCTGGCTCAATTCAAGTTAGGTGGAAAGGAAGAGGTTAAGAGCATGGGTTTGAATTCGGCCCGGAGATTTTTTGATGTTTCTAAACCTTTTGCTATTTTTTCTAAAAAAAAGTTTGCTATTTGCAGGAAAATGATTATGCTATGTAAATGCCTAATCTTTCAGAAAAATTAGAAAGACTCCGATGAAAAAATTATAATGTTCTTAGAATACATATTTTCCACCCAATTTTAGTTTTTTAAAATTGTTTTGTTTATAAACAAGCATTAAGTTTTTTCATAAATCTCCATAATTTATTTATAGGATTTATTAAATCCTATAAGTTTTTTGGAAGATTCAAATAGGCATGTGTGATATATCTAAATCATCTCTATCTTAAATTAGTTATCCTTTTATTTTTGGAAAAAAATTAAATATGTCGAAATGCAATAATGCATGAAAGGTTAGAATAAGACCACATATGTTTATTAATTTAAACTTGGTTGGAAAATATTTTAAATTCTACATAAAATACAATTGTTCAAAACAAAATCCAAAATCAATGTATTTAAACTTCCCCAACCAGAATTCATTTGTATTAACAGTGTTGAGAATTTTTTTAACACGTCCTCTAAAAGTTTAATTCATATATAAATTTCAACAAAGTCAAAGAAAATATATCACATTATTTAATTAATTTAATGCTACAGCTATGATGTCATCAAACACAAAAAAGGGGAGATTGAAATAGCATTTACATCCCTAAGTTGTTTTGGTGTTAATGCCAATGTGATTTGTAGACTAACCTTGTGATTGAGCCATATGAAAGTTCATAGGCACATCCAGAGGAAAGCATAGGTGGTTGAGAATTGAGACCCTAAAAGAAAAAGGTGAAAAGAGACGATATCCGACGATTTTATTTTTGTTCAGTCGTAGAAGATGGGTACTATAAAGCAACGTTGATATCGCTCATTGTTTACTTCTCGATTGGCCATGAAACATAAATTAGCTCCATAACCAATGATGATCAATATAAGAACACAAGTTAGCTGTGATAGTTTTGATTTGATATAAGCAAAACACATAAAATTTGCAAAAACACACTTTCGTGAGCGGACATAAGTGACATGCCAATGTTGACATGTCAGTGGTAACCAACACCACTAATTGGTAGACTGTAACCCGTCAATGATAATTAAGCTATTATAATTCTATTGGGAAATAGACAGTAGCGACTTTCACAAAATGTTCACATCATTAGTAATAGTATCAGCGAAGACGGGCTGTTGTTCCGCCCCGTCACTAGTAATGTTGCAATCACTAGCGGTGGTCCACTTCAGATTGTATCCGCAAGAAATACTTTTAGAATTTTAATTTATCCATTGCCTCGTAATTAATTCCATTTCTACACATCGGCATTATTGGTTTTCCATCACATATTTTTATATGACAGTGGTTGAATATAAATTTATTGACTTTTTTTGTAAAAAATAAAAATGTTTCTAAATTTACGTGTTTCTGCTATGTCTGATAGGAGTATATAATATGTTAACATATACTTGCATCTTTTTAAGAGCGTGCGAATCATGTTTTCTTTTGTGTTAAATCTAAGAGAAGAAGTTGGAAGAACCATGTGCACGCTTTTTTTGGGTGGGGGGGCAGTCTCATGCCCCAGTTGTGGCACGGCCTTGCCAAAGCCGAGTTTTGCGACAGGATGAGACTGACTCGCCACAACTTTCCACAGGTTTGGTGTCCCAAAATGATTTGGTCAAAGCCGAGTTTTGCGACAGGATGAGACTGACACATTCATTGACAACGCGGCCTTTTCCCGGCGGGCCCGGCCGGACGCCCCCTCGTAGACTAGTGCGTACGTGCGGCAGAAAAATATGGCGACGACATCGGAATGCCGTTGGGAAAACGATATTGGCCGCCGCTGTTTTGCAGGCATAGATGGTGACGAGATCGTATGGATGTTTTTTTTTTCGGCCTAACCTGGCCAAGCTACCAGAAAACTTGAAGCGAGTTGTGCTGAACCGCTAGTTGTTTTCTAGAGGGTCTATAATACTGTAGTGAGCGGAAAAAGGCACAGTGGTAGCCAGTCTATGTCGAATGAGGCAATGGGGGAAAATTACCAATATTACTGGCAACCAAGGTGACTCCGGGCAGGAACTTCATGAGAAGGGCCAGACATAGTGGCTGGAGACAAGGCTTTTATGTAAGGCTTCTAAAAGAGAATTTCCTATGGAATCACCATGTGCAGATGCCCAGAGAAGTAGGATCAAAGGTAACCCGATATAATGATTTTTTTTCAGACAATCGTCAACTGCTCCCCGCCGCACGGTGACCATTTTTTTGAGAAAGTCGGACTGGGCATGCCCTAGCAGACCACCTTCATGCCGTTCCTGAATGAAATGTACATGTGACAGCGAATGTTGTTGATGTTTAAGGAGATATGTAAGCTTTAAGGGTCTATTTAGACCGCAGGGATAGAAACACACATCAGTTTTATAGTATTGCAAATGTAACATGTGGATCGTAAAACACAATAAAACTATTTAAATAATTGGATGAAACAAAAGAAAAGTGACTCAATCCTACGTCGACAAGTGTATGGAGTGGAAGTTCAAATTTCTATGGAATTAGGCATACAAAATAATTTCAGGAATTTCACTAGCATGGTATAGTACTTTTGATCAAGGTTGGAAAAAGCGCTAGGCGTAGGCGGGGCGGTGGGCAGTCGCCTAGCGCCTAGGCGATGATTAAGCGCCCTAGGCGTAGCCCAGGTGGACATATAATTTGTTCCGTCAGGTGCATATTTGGGTTATTATTTATCTATACAGATAATTTAGACCATATAAATAAGTATGCTACCAAAACTGTCATTGGATTATGGCCCATTTGGTTCTTCAGTGAAATATGACATGATTTCTTGCTGAAGAAGAAAATGTATTGGTTGCACTCACAAGAGTTCCGCTTATGCCCTAGGCGAGGCGTTTGCCCATCGCTTAGTGCCTAAGCGTTGCCTAGACGCCGCCTAATCCAACACTGCTTTTGATCCAAGTAGCATGTTTGATCAAATTTATACAATCTACAGAGGGCCTAACTACAAGTTATCTTGTATAGAAAAAAGATTCTCTGTCTTTTTCCAAACATTAAACTATTTGTAATTTTTTGTTCTCAGTCAGTTAACGTAATTAATTCCAGAAGAGGAGAACCAAGAGCTCAACTATGATTTTAGTAGAGGTGGTTACATGTAGCCCACTAGAGGTTAGATCCAGGTTTGACATCATGTCTCTCTCACCAATGCGGATTATTCTTTCAGTGGCAGTCAATCATTCATAGGATGATTTTGCCGATCTCAAACTTGGTGACTGCAATCTTATGTGAGTGCTCGTGTGTGAGCGCGTATGCTTGTAAGTTTAAAGTACTTCTAATATGTAGCCTTCGGCCACATCTCTTGCATCTAAATTAAGTTCTAATGGACACACACAATTTCATCTTCTGTAATAGCCACTAGTAGAAAATGAGGCTTTGGAAAGGGGGCTGGAGAGCCATTAGTCCCGGTTGGAACACAACCCGGGACCAATGCCAGGCATTGGTCCCGGTTCGACCTGTCACAGCGCCGGGGGCCAATAGTCCCGGTTGGGCTGGGGGCATTAGTCCCGGTTCGGGCTACCAACCGGGACTAAAGCTCCGGCAGAGCATTAGTCCCGGTTGGTAGCCCGAACCGGGACTAATAGTCCCCTGCCTATAAAGCCAGCAGCCAGCTTCTACTCCTCTATTTTTTCTGCTAGGAGGTGTGAGAGGTGGGTGCTAGTTTGTTTTCCTTTGCTATGCACTAGAGGTGTTCGATGAAATGTCTGAGCCACATTTCAGTTCACATAAAATGATATGAGGTGTCCGAGCCACCCTTAGGCTTTGTCCTCTCTCTTTTCTCCGATCGATCGAGGTTAATTAGCAACCTAGCTTTCTCTTTTAATTTCATCTGTAATTGATACAAATTTTGCATGTGTCGATATATAGTGGTCATTTCAGTATTGAACATGTATTTTAATTGTATTTGATAAACTTAATTATATGATATGCAGATGGATGCCCGGCGGCGATGGATGTACGGCGATCGACGCAGTTCCGATTTTCTTGCAGGCTTGGATAAATTTATCCATGTGGCTGAGACAAACAAAGAGGATGGTTTTATGCCTTGTCCATGTGTGGACTGTCGGAACGTTAAGGAGCACTCTTCCTCGAAAACCCTTCAAGGCCACCTGCTTCAGAGAGGTTTCATGCCCAGCTATAATTGTTAGACCAAGCACGGAGAAAGAGGGGTTATGATGGAAGACGATGAAGAAGAAAATGATGATGAGAACTATCGTATGTTCTCTGAAGAATACGGTGATACTGCGATGGAAGACAATGAAGAAGAAGGAGGTAAAGAACAACGGACGCCAGATGAGCATGTTGATGGTCTTGGTCGGGTCATTTCCGATGTACAACGAGAATGCGATACAGAAAAGGAGAAGCTGAAGTTAGAGGCCATGCTAGAGGATCACAAAAAGTTGTTGTACCCAAATTGCGAAGATGGCAGCACAATGGAAGGCAGAGACTGGTTTATCTGACAATGGATTTGAAAAGTTACTGAAAATAATGAAGCCGAAGCTTCCAAAAGATAACGAACTGCCCAAGACTACGTACGAAGCAAAGAAGGTTATCTGCCCTCTAGTATTAGATGTGCAGAAGATACATGCATGCATCAATGACTGCATCCTTTACCGCGGTGACGAGTACGAGAATTTGGATGCATGTCCGGTATGCAATGCACTGTGATACAAGATCAGACAAGATGATCCTGATGATGTTGAGGGCGATGACGAGCCGTCAGGAAGAAAATTCCTGCTAAGGTTATGTGGTATGCTCCTATAATACCACGGTTGAAACGTCTGTTCAGAAATAAAGAGCATGCCAGGTTGTTGCGATGGCACAAAGAAGAGCGTAAGAAAGACGGGAAGTTGACACACCCCGCCGATGGGTCTCAATGGAGAAATCGAGAGAGAGTTCCCGGACTTTGCAGGTGACGCAAGGAACTTATGGTTTGGTCTAAGTACAGACGGTATGAATCCTTTTGGGGAGCAGAGCTGCAGTCACAGCACCTGGCCCATGACTCTATATATCTACAACCTTCCTCCTTGGTTGTGCATGAAGCGGAAGTTCATTATGATGCCAGTTCTCATCCAAGGCCCGAAGCAACCCGGCAACGACATTGATGTGTACCTAAGGCCATTAGTTGATGAACTTTTGCAGTTGTGGGCCATACTAGGTGTACGTGTGTGGGATGAGCACAAACAGATGGAATTTGACCTACGAGCGTTGATGTTCGTAACCATCAATGATTGGCCTGCTCTTAGTAACATTTCAGGACAGTCAAACAAGGGATACAACGCATGCACACACTGTTTAGATAAGACTAAAGTTACATATTTGGAAAAATGTAAGAAGGTCGTGTACCTGGGGTGTCGTCAATTTCTTCCAGGCAGTCACCCCGTAAGAAAGAAAGGCAAGCATTTCAATGGTGAGGCAGATCACCGGAAGAATCCTAAGCTCCCTGATGGTGATGTTATATTTGGTATGGTCAAGGACATATAAGTAATCTTTGGAAAGGGTCCTGGCGGTCATTCTGTTCCGAAAGACGTCGCTACCGGACACGCGCCCATGTGGAAGAAGAAATCTATATTTTGGGAGCTATCCTATTGGAAAGTCCTAGAGGTCCGGTCTTCAATCGACATGATGCACGTGACAAAGAATATTTGCGTAAACCTGCTAGGCTTCCTCGGCGTATATGGGAAGACAAAAGATACACCGGCTGGCTTCTCGTCATTACTTAAGCAGCTACGCTCTTACGAAAGTAGAGAAGGAAATATTTCTTGAGTGCCTGAGCAGTATCAAGGTCCCGGCTGGCTTCTCGTCAAATATAAAGGGAATAATAAATATCGCAGATAAAAAATTCCAAAACCTGAAGTCTCATGATTGTCACGTGATTATGACGCAGTTGCTTCCGATTGCATTGAGGGGGCTTCTATCGGAAAATGTTCGAGTACACATTGTGAAGCTATGTGCATTTCTCAATGCAATATCTCAGAAGGTAATCGATCCAGAAAGTCTGACAAGGTTACAGAAGGATGTGGCCCAATGTCTTGTTAGTTTTGAGTTGGTGTTCCCCCATCATTTTTCAATATTATGACGCATCTCCTGGTTCACCTAGTCGACGAGATTGCAATTCTCGATCCTGTATTTCTACACAATATGTTCCCCTTCGATAGGTTCATGAGAGTCTTGAAGAAATATGTTCATAACCTTGCTAGGCCAGAAGGAAGCATCTCCAAAGGCTATGGAACAGAGGAGGTCATTGAGTTTTGTGTTGACTTTATTCCCGACATTAAGTCGCTTGGTCTTCCTGAATCGCGGCATGAGGGGATACTTAGTGGAAAAGGCACGCTAGAAAAGAAAGCAATGATATGTAGGGACGGGCATTCTTTCATTCAAGCACACTACATAGTTCTACAAAGTTCCACCTTCGTGGCTCCGTATATCGAGGTACACAAGAATAGTGTACGCTCCAAAAACCCAGGGAAGCCTGACTCCTGGATTAAACAAAAATACATGGAGACTTTCGGCAGTTGGTTGCGATTACATCTCATGAATGACACCGATGTTGGAGATCAACTATACTTATTGGCCGCGTCACCATCTTTGACTGTATTGACTTTCCAAAGGTACGAGATAAATGGGAATACATTTTACACGATTGCCCAAGATAAAAAGAGTACCAACCAAAACAGTGGTGTTCGCTTTGATGCAACAGACGAGAATGGACAAAAGGACACATACTATGGTTACATAGAGCAGATATGGGAACTTGACTATGGACCTACTTTTAAGGTCCCTTTGTTTCGGTGCAGTTGGGTCAACATGAATGGAGAAGGGGTAAAGGTAGACCAGCTGTACGGAATGACAACAGTGGATCTCAAGAATCTTGCGTACAGAGACGAACCATTCGTCCTAGCCAATGATGTGGCTTAGATTTTCTATGTGAAGGACATGAGCTCCAGACCGAAAAAAGAAAAGATAAGGAAACAAATACAGCACACGATGAGCCAAAGCGTCACATAGTTCTTTCAGGAAAAAGAAACATCGTGGGAGTCGAGGACAAGACAGACATGTCAGCAGACTATAATATTAAATTCATAAGTTTATTCCATTTTTAAACTCTTTATTAAAAAAAATACCTTTAGTCCCGGTTGGAATCACCAACCGGACCTAAAGGTATTTTAGCGCGCGCCTTTTCGGTGCCACCGAAAATTGCCTTTAGGTCCGGTTGGTGCCACCAACCGGACCTAAAGACCCTTTGGTCCCGGTTGGGGCCCTGAACCGGGACTAAAGGCCTTTAGTTTAACTGCCCGCGCTCTTTCTCTCCCCCAAATCCTCTCATTTTCTTCTAAGGACCAGCGCGCGGAATCCCCAATCTCCTGTCGTCAGGCTGCTGAATTTTTTCGGCCGCCCCGCTCGCCGTCCGCCGCGCCGCCGCTCGCCGCTCGCCGTTCGCGCCGTCCGCTTGCCGTCCTCCGTCGGGCCGTAGCCGTCTTCCCCGTCACCGCGCGTCGTCGTCCGGCCTCCACGCGCCGCCGTCGGCCTCCACACGCCGCCGTCGGGCCGACCTCTCACTCACCTCCTCCGTCGGCCTCCACGCGCCGCCGCCGGGCCATCGCCGTCTTCCCCGTCACCGTCGTCGTCCGGCCTCAAGGTGAGCCGTGCGCACGCAAGCCCCCCTCCCCCTACCGCAGGGCTACGGCCGTTTGAGCATTGTTAGATGAAAAATATTGTGACAGAAAAAATCCGTGTGGTAGCTTCCGATGAAAAATATTGTGACAGAAAAATATTGCTAGATGAAAAATCCGTGTAGTTTTTTCATTTTTTAATTGGTGCAGAAAAAATATTGTTAGATGAAAAATATTGTGACAGAAATATTTTTTCATTGGTGCAGAAAAAATATTGTTAGATGAAAAATATTGTGACAGGAATATTTTTTAATTGGTGCAGAAAAAATATTGTTAGATGAAAAATATTGTTAAAATCTGAATTTCCAGAAAATGTTAAAATGGCAGAAATTAAGATGAATTTGTAATTGCAATATCTTTAGTTATTTGTAATATCAATGTTATGCATGTGAGCCATTAGTATGATATTTAGGCTTTCAAATTTCACTTAGATTGTTTTACACTTAGATTGTTTTAGGCCGGGCATGGTTATGGTTTATTGAAAAGTTGATTGAAAAAATTGTTTTAGATGAAATTAATATTTACTATCATGATTTGTGTAATAGAAATATTTACTATCAAGAGGAAAAGGTTGTAGGAATTTGTATTAGCTTATATTGTATTATATTAGTCTCTTATATTTGTGTAATAGAAATATTGTATCAATTTTGTATTAGCTTATATTGTATTTATTAGTCTCTTATATTTTATTAGAGAGGGAACTTGTATGAAACTTGTATCAATTTTGTATTAGCTTATATTGTATTATATTAGTCTCTTATATTGTATTAGTCCAACATTGTATGTTCAAGTGATATATATCACGACGACGCTTAGGAACAACGGGCGCAGCAACGCGCGCCTTTCCTTTTAGTACCATTTTGCAGCAACACGGCAGAGACGGCTCCGAAAATAACCTTCGCATTTTGCAGAAACCATGGATCCAGTCGGTAGAGATGAAAATGACGAACATATCCTCGAGGATATGATCCGCGGCGACGATGTCGCAAGTCAATTCCTGAACGAGTCCGGTGAGGGGGATGAGTCTCTCAACCGAGGTGACGGCGGCCTCGACACCTGGGAAGAGGCCGTACTCGGTGAGGGGGAAGCCGACAAGGCAGAAGCCGGTGGCTCGGGTGCCACATTGATCAACACAAACTCCGGAGAGGTGCATATATATATATTTATATTAATTAATTTAGCCTCCGTTGTCTATATACACATATTAACGGTCTTTCTTCTTTTAGCCCTCCGGATCGAGCAAGTCCACCGTGAGGACGAAACGAGGACCAACCAGAAAGTTGGAGGACAATGTCCGGTACAGGATCGAGGTGGTCGCTGCAGACGGCGAACCCATTGCTCCAACAGATGTCAAACAGAAGTTTGTGAAGCAATGCGGTGTCATTGTTAGGGACTTCGTCCCGATCACCATCCAAGAATGGAATAAGCCAAAGGATCATGATCTTACCTGGCTCGGTGACGAAGGCAAAAAACACATTTTTCAAAAGGTCATGCATAATTTCACCTTGCCGTGGTCAGAGGTGGATCCAGAGGAGGGGGAGCCATCTGAGGAGCAGATGGATAAACTTAAAAAAGAGCTAGTAGATAAAGTCAAGGCGTGGGCTCTTAAGAAGATGGCCGAGCTATTTAACAAATATAAGAAGAGATTGTACACCGACTATGTGTTGAAAGGAAAAACTCCGGATTTCGATCGAGGGTACGAGAAGATAAGAGACTATTGGGATGAATTTGTAGCGTACAAGTAATCGGAGCCAACTCTGGCAAAGTCTGAAATAAATAAGGCAAATGCTGCTAAGAAGAAGTACCACCATAATATGGGGCCCGGTGGCTACGCCCGTTCCATGCCTAAGTGGGACAAAATGGAGAAGGACCTGCTGGATCAAGGAATTGTACCAGAGCCTATTAGAGATGGATGGATCGAGCGGTCTCGAAATTGGTTCTACGGGCATGGGGGCACACTGCACGCTTCTACCGGGGACTGCATATATAACAAAAGACACAAGGATAATCCTCTACTACCCATCGATGACATTAGAAAAACAGTAAAGGATGTTGAAGAGGGACGGTTCCGTCCCGATAGAGAGAATGACGAGCTTGCACGCGCCCTTGGGAATCCCGAACATAATGGACGAACACGAGGCACCCCAGGCTCCAAGCCGTGGGCACATGGGTTTCTCGTGGAACAAAAAATATGGCCCGACAGAAGTCATATGAGGAGAAAGGTAAGGGAGCAACAGGAAGAAGCCGAGAAGGCAGACCGGCTCCGCGTGCTAGAAGAAGGGTACAAGCGGCAGCAGGAGAAAATCGATCGACTTAGCCAGCAAGGCACTCTCGCCCTATCTCAGCAGCACGTCGATGTTGCCGCCCCATTGAATCAGAGAAGCAGCGTGGCTTCGAGCAGGCTCGTTGATGATGATGATCCTCTTCGTCGCTACCCAGTGGATGATATCACGGAGACCACAACTTGTGAGCTACATGTGAACGTGATGAACATAAGCATGAAGGTGGCGGTCGGCTATGCCGTACCTATTGGACCTACACCAACTTTCCATTGCTCCCCTGTTCCTCTTGGCTACGCTATTGTCGGGGTGGATGAAATTTTTAAAGGATTTGAGGAGCTGAAGCTAGATCACCCCGCAGGTGAAGATGGGGAGATCGTTGAACTTGGAGAAGCTAGAAAAAACACCATTCTATGGCGAAAGGAATTAATCGTGCTTCCAAGGCCATCGACTCCTCAGAGTAGCGATCCAGCGCAACACTCTCCAGCGCAACAGTCTTCTCCGCCGTCACCGCCTCAGGCGCCGTCTCCGCAGCCTCAGTCTCCAGCGCGTGAGTCTCCGCCGCCTCAGTCTCCAGCGCGGCCGTCTCCGCCGCCTCAGTCTCCGCCACCTCAGTCTCCGGTGCGTTGGGGTAGGTTGGGGTTGGATAAGAACCGATTACCGAAACGTAAGTTAGCACCCCTACCAAAAATACCTCACAAGAATATGGTCAAGAGACCTTACTGTCGTGGGGTCACTCTTCGACTACCCCACGGTGGTGATACCTGGGTCACGCCAAGAACATCTTCCTTATGACGAGGGCCCAAGGAAGGCCCAAGGAGGACGACGTGCGGCCCAAGATAGTCGACGTTAGGTCATCAGCCTCGATCGTCTTGTAAGTGCCATCGGCACCGTTCACCCGAGACCTAGCCTACCATATAAAGGCTAGGAGGGTCCCTCGTCTAGGGCAACGCATACGCTCACGCTCATAGCCGCCATCTCAAACCCTAGCGAGATTGCCATCTCGCCATTGTAGCCACACTCAACATCAATACCAGACAAGCAGGAAGTAGGGTTTTATCCTCCGGGAGCCTGAACCTGGGTAAACGCCTTGCTTGTTAGCCGTCGTGATCACCAGCGCTCATCTCTCTCCCCCTCAATCAACCCGGGGTACTCGATCCAGGGATTTGCCGAGTCTCAGCCTCGTCAATTGGCGCCGTCTATGGGAAAGAACGAGCGCTGGAACCATGGTCGCACCGGCCCCATCAACCTTGAAGATCGACACCTGCACCAGGGAGCCAATCTGCTTCGGCTCCTTCGAGTACGTCAGCCACCCGCCGGCCCATCGCTCGGTGTACGCTGAACTGCGTGAAGGTATGTGGATCACCTTTGGTACCATGAAATACCTCATTAACAGCCGCGGAACACTCCGATCTACGGCGGCCGCGCTACGCGCGGTGGTGACACCCGCATCTGCCTCGACTACGTCAACCACGCCTTCACCCGCCGTGGAGATCGCATCTGCTGCGAATGCAGCGATCGCATCTTCGACTTCCGCGAAGATCGCATCTGCCACGACTACAACGACCACATCATCACCTGCCGTGATCGCATCTACCGCGACTGCGGCGATCGCATCTTCGACTGTCGCGAAAATCGCGCTCGCCTCGACTATACCAACTGCCTCCATGGCAGAGATCGCGCCCAACGCGACCACGACACCCGCATCTCCGGCTGCCAAGGAGATCGCATCGGCTGCGACCCCTGCGCGGATCAAGTCTACTTCGACTACCTTGATCGCGTCGCGGGCAAGGCCAAGATCTACATCGACTCCAACTACGTCAGCCACGCCTTCGCGCCGCGAGATCGTCCGCAAGCCAATCGCACCCGCGTCGATGACAGCGACTCCATTCCTCGCGTCCGCGGTGAAGGTCGCGAAACTCTACGGAAAGAGCCTCAATAGCGACTGTGGTACCCACCACGTTGCAGCCATTTTTGACTCCGAGCACGGCTCGGACGAAGGAAGCAGCAGTGGAAGCATCAGCCCCACTTCCCATATTTACCCCGCACAAGTCTACATGGTCGGCTCGTCGCGGGCTAACGGCGACGAACCCGCATATCCACTGGAGGTGGTCATGCCGGACCAGGTGACGCGACTCACCATCACCCGCGACATGGCAATCAGAGCCCTGAAGCATGTTGAGGAGGGCACGTACCCCCCACCAGACGCACCCCAAGAGGACCTTATGGCAGTCCAGTACCTGCTGCAGAAGGAAGGCGAACGACTTCGCGCAGAGAAGGCCGAGCTACTCCGACGCAAGGAGGAAGCCGACGCGTCGAGTGCCAGGAGGGCCGCTTATTCATTCACTGCTGCCTCGACAGAGGTCTCGCAAGGAGCAAGACGCCACAGGGCCCGCGTGCCCCGGATGACAGAGGCCGAACGTGCCGGAATCACCCGCAACCTCGAATCGTCATACATGACTAAAGACGCGGACGGGATACCCGTCCCCAAAACACCCGGAGCTGCCCTCATGGCAGTCGAAACATACCTGCGACTGACGCAGCCGCCTGAGGGTGACGCCCGTGCTCTCCTCCACAAGCAACAGATCATGTCTATCAAGGCAGTTGAAGAAGCTCTGGCGAACAAGGCGCCAACAGAAAAGGCGTAAGAAAATCGGGGTCGCCGCGACCGCAAACCCGCAGCACTCGCAGGCCCAGCTCCAAGACAACTGCGACAGCCGCAGCCAGGCGAAGACATCCGCAACGTCATCACACAGAGGACGGTAGACCGCAGCCGCACCCAGCGGACGGTCAGCACACCCAATGCTGACGACCGCGACGCTAGCGACTTCGAGCCACGCGGCGCCGCATGCTTCAGCTTCAACATCCGCGACACAAGAATGCCCAAGGGCTTCAAGCTCACGGCAGAAACGGTCAAGTACGACGGAAAGCAGGACCCGAGAGACTGTCTGGAGGACTACCTCTTAGCCTGCAGTTGCCAGGGCGGTACTTCGACTACAGCCATGCAATACATCCAGCTGATGCTCACAGGATCTGCACGCGGGTGGCTCAACACTGCACGCGGGTGGCTCAACACTCAACCCAAGGACGCCTTCAGTACGTGGGACGAGTTCGCAGATGCCTTTGTTAAGAGCTTCCTGGGGACGTACTCAAGGCCGACAACTTTCGTCGAGCTCCAAGCATGCAAGCAAGGACGAGACGAGCCGCTCCGGTCGTACATCCAGCGATGGACCCTGCTCCGCAACACCATGGAAGCCACCTCAGAAGACCGAGTAATGGATGCCTTCATGCACGCATCTACCGCCGCGACCTCCGTGAGGAATTTGGTAGGCTCCGGCCGAGAAACATGATTGAGCTCATGAAGATAGCCAACCAGTGGGCAGACGGAGAGGACTCGGTCCGTGATACTTCACGTTACTCCCCAAGAGACAAGGCCAGACCAAGCAACTGGCGGGAAGGACGCCAAAAGAAGAAGCCGCGTTACCACGGCAATGACTCAATAGAGTTAGTAGCGGCGGGATTCGAAACCCCCCGCGAGGATGAAGCATGCGACAGCAGTCGCCAGTACAGTCAAAGGCAGTAGAGTCGAATCGGCGACGACCAGAGTCGCCAATACAGCCAAGGGCAATTCAACCAAAGCGGTGGCAGCACCTACCGTGGTGACGGGAGCCGCAAACAAGAGTGGCAGAGGCGCACGCTGACTCCGGAGGAAGAGCTGGAGCAACCCTGCAAGCACCATATGTTCAGGAACCCGGAAACGGGCAAGTGGGGATCCTGCCACCTGTTGAAGGACTACAAAAAGGCACGCAGGATATACCAGGCAATGCAGAAGATAGTCGCTCAGCAAGCCACGCAGTTGGCTCTCCAGGCAGCACCCGTAGCGCAGCCAGTCGCGCAGCTGGCTCTCCAAGCAGCACCCGCACCCACACCTGTAGTCGCTAATCCAGCACAGGCAGCGGGAGCTTTCTATCAGCAGCAGCAGCAGCAGCCGCAGCAAGAGGCCCCTGACGCATATCCAGCGGCACGCGGACAGCTCAACATGATACAGAAGGGGCGCCCTTCAAACAGGACCTAGAAGATCATCACCCGCCAAGTCTACCAGGCTGTCACCTGTCCACCTACAGTACCTGAATACCTGAGAGGGTCAGAGACACCGATCACGTTCTCCAGAGCAGATCATCCGCCTGCGGTACCACGACCGGGCACGCCGCTCTGGTAGTCGAAGCTCTGGTCGGGGATTACACCTTTAAAAAGGTGTTCATGGACGGAGGCAGCGGCATCAACATTATCTTCGCCGACACCCTCAAAAGGATGAACAGGCCAACAACAAACTTGACGCCATCAGCGACCACCTTCCATGGCATAGTACCAGGGCAAGCAGTCACTCCCATGGGAACAATCACACTCGACGTCATCTTCGGCACACCCGACAACTTCCAGAGGGAGGCGATCGACTTCGAGGTAGTCGACTGGAAGTCGCAGTACCATGCGATACTCGGGCGCCCAACCTTTGTCAGATTCATGGTGATACCTCACTACGCCTACCTTATGCTCAAGATGCATGGACCCAAGGGCGTCATCACGGTGCACAGCGACTTCGACCGCTCCAACAGCTGCGACCGCGAATTCAGCAAGATCTCTGAGTTCTTCGGAATGGAGGAGCACCTTGTGGTGATGGCAGTCGATAACGACAAAACCATCTTCCCGCCACGCAAGAAGCCAGCCAAGGACTCCGCCTTCAACACGACCGACGACACAAGAACCCATCAAGTCCACCCGACGGACTCCAGTAAGACAGTTAAGGTGTCGTCAAGCCTGCCTATCGCATAGGAAGGCACGCTCGTCGAGTTTCTACATGAGAACTGGGAGATCTTCGCCTGGCAACCTTCTGACATGCCAGGCATACCCAGGGAACTCGCCGAGCACTCCTTACGCGTCCACGAGGACGCCAGACCCGTCAAGCAGACCATGCGACGCTTTTCGGGTCCCAAACGAGACGCCATCAGCAAGGAGATCGACCGGCTGCTCCACGCCGGATTCATCCGAGAGATCAAGGACTCGGACTGGGTAGCGAACCCGGTCCTGGTGGAGAAGAAGAAGACGAAGAAACTCCGCATGTGCGTCGACTTCACCGCCATTAACAAGTGCTGCCCCAAGGACCACTTCCCGCTCCCGCGGATAGACCAGATCATCGACTCGACTGCAGGCTGTGCGCGCCTATCCTTCCTGGACGCCTACTCCGGGTACCAGCAGATCAGGATGAAAGTCGAAGATGAAGAGAAAACTGCATTTATCACACCCCATGGTCTGTTCTGCTACCAAATGATGCCCTTCGGGTTGAATAACGCTGGAGCCACATACCAGCGCACGATGCAAGCCTGCCTGAAGGAGCTAATAGGACAGATCGTCCAAGTCTACGTCGATGACATAGTCGTCACCACTCGAACGGAGGACAGTTTAATTGCTGACCTCCGCAAAGTCTTCGCCGCACACAACGAGTATCAGATCAAGCTGAACCCGGACAAGTGTGTTTTCGGCGTGCCAGCCGGAGAACTGCTCGGGTACCTCGTCTCTGCAAGAGGAATTGAAGCCAACCCTGAGAAAGTACAAAACATACTCGCAATGTCAGCACCGACCAAGCTTCATGAAGTGCAACGCCTAGCCGGCCGAGTCGCATCTCTCAGCCGGTTCATTAGTAAGTTGGGAGAAAAGGCCCTGCCTTTCTACCAACTGATGAAAAAGACGGATAAATTCGAGTGGACAGAGGAAGTGCAAGACGCGTTCGATAAGCTCAAGAAAACCCTCACGACTCCTCCAGTACTGGTGGCGCCACTAGAGAACGAGCCGCTGTACCTCTATGTGTCAGCCACGAACAGAGTGGTCAGCACGGTACTCATAGTCGAACGAGAAGAAGAAGGGCACGGTCACCCTGTTCAGCGGCCCGTCTACTTCCTCAGCGAGGTGCTAACCTTGCCCAAGCAGTGGTACCCGCACTACCAGAAGCTAGCCTACGGAGTCTTCATGACATCAAGGAAGGTCGTCCACTACTTCTCCGAGCACTCCATCACGGTGGTAAGCTCCTCCGGGCTCTCCGACATCCTCACCAACCAAGCCGCGACAGGACGAGTCGCCAAGTGGGTTGTTGAGTTGGGACCCTGGGGGCTGAAGTATGCGCACCCGAAGGCAATCAAGGCCCAAGTTCTTCCAGAATTCACAACAGAGGGGATAGAGGCCCAGCTGCCAGACATACCCGACTTGTCCAACGCATGGACAATGTACTTCGACGGGTCCAAGAAGTTCAGATCAGCAGGGGCGGGAGTCGTCCTCATCTCACCCAAAGGCGACAAACTGAAGTACGTACTGCAGATGAACTTCCCAACACCCTCCAACAATGAGGCAGAGTACGAAGCCCTAATCCACGGCATGCGGATGGCCAAAAACTGCGGCGCAACTCACCTCATGATCTACGGAGACTCCTACCTTGTCGTGCAGCAAACCATGAAGCAATGTGACGCCATCGCCGACAACATGATAGCCTACAGGGACCTATACAACTAGCTGGAAGGCACCTTCGACGGCTGCGAGCTGCGGCACATCGGCCGCGAGAGCAACGAGGAAGCCGACACCCTCGCTAACCTAGGCTCAGACAAAGCACCGGTGCCACCCGGAGTCTTCCTCGAGTGCATCACGCAACGCTCCATCAAGCTCCGGCCTACGCCGGGATCCTCTACACCGACAACGAGCACCACCAACCCGCCCAGCACGGAGAAGGAACCCATGGAGGTAATGCTGGTCGAACCCACATGGACAAGCCCATACCTGGCCTACATACTGCATCAGAAGGTGCCAACGTACCCAGTCGAAGCCAAGCGCGTCATCCGCCACTCCAAGGGCTTCACCGTCATCAACGGGGAACTTTACAAGCGAAGCATCTCAGGAGTCCTCCAAAGGTGCATCGACCCAGTCGACGGTCAAGCCATCTTACTCGAGATCCACGCCGGCATCTGTGGACACCACGCCAGCAGTCGAGCCTTGGTGGCCAAAGCCCTACGAGCAGGGTTCTACTGGCCCACCGCAATGCAAGACGCAAAAGAACTCGTGAGGAAATGCATCGGCTGCCAGGAGTTCGCCAACAAGCCGCACGCACCGGCATCAGCACTGAAGACCATACCACTCACATGGCCCTTCGCTCAATGGGGGCTCGACATGGTGGGTCCATTCAAGAAGTCTTCTCCGGGCGGACACACTCATCTCCTGGTGGCAGTCGACAAGTTCACGAAGTGGATCGAAGCCGTGCCCATCACAAGTTCGACTGCCTCCTCGGCAGTTAACTTCATCAGGTCGATCATCTTAGGTTCGGTGTGCCACACAGCATCATCACCGACAACGGCTCGAACTTCACAGCCGAAGAATTCGAGGACTTCTGCTCTAACCAAGGCATCAAGCTCAACTACGCATCTGTCTCGCACCCGCAGTCCAACAGACAAGTCGAGAAAGCCAATGGCCTAGTCTGCAAGGGCATAAAGAAGCAGCCTGCGAGTACCATTGAGGCGCGCCGCAGGCGCCTGGGTCGAAGAGCTGCCACCTGTGCTGTGGAGTCTGCGCACCACGCCAAACAGATCTACCCAGTACACGCCATTCTTCATGGTGTACGGCGCTGAAGCAGTCCTGCCGTGCGACATCAAGTTCGACGCCCCCCGAGTGGTGGCCTACGATGAGTCTGATGCAGAAGAAGCACTCGAAGATGACATGGACACCCTGAACAAAGCACGTGACATCGCCCTTACCCGCATAGCCGTGTATCAGCAAGACCTACGCAACTATCACGGGCGGCGACTACGGCCCAGAGCGTTCGTCCCTGGTGATCTTGTCCTCCGTCTCAAACAGAAGAAGGTGCATAAACTTGCCTCACCGTGGGAGGGTCCATACATCGTGACAGAGGCAATCGGCGACGGAGCTTACCGCCTGAAGGACTCGAAGACGGGGACAGTCTGCAACAACCCGTGGAACGTTGCGCAACTATGCCGCTTCTACGCCTGATCGACCCCAATTTGTAACAGTACAATGTCAAGAAGCGGCAGGTTTCAGACGCACTCTTTCCCTCGCCAGGGTACCCGAGGGGACTGGAAGGGTTTTAATGAGGTGGCCTGCTCGCAAAAGTCAATAAAGTGATTTGAGGAACAAGCTCTCCCCTTTACTTTTATCAGCAAGCAACATAAACCTAGGCCGCCACCCGAATTACTCGAGGGCTACGCCATACAGGTTCAACCCGAAATTCCTCGGTCGCCACCCGAACCACTCGGGGGCTGCGCTGTACAGGTCTAAGTCAAAACCTAGGCCGCCACAGCTGCGCCATACAGGTTCAACTCGAAAATCCTCGGCCGCCACCCGAACCACTCGGGGGCTGCGCTGTACAGGTCTAAGTCAAAACCTAGGCCGCCACCTGACGCACTCGGGGGCTGCGCCATACAGGTCCAACCCGAAATTCCTCGGCCGCCACCCGAACCACTCGGGGGCTGTGCTGTACAGGCCTAAGTCAAAACCTACGCCGCCACCCGAACCACTCAGGGGCTGCGCTGTATAGGTCTAAGTCAAACCTAGGCTGCCACCTGAAGTACTCGGGGGCTGCGCCATACAGGTCCAACCCGAAAATCCTCGACCGCCATCCGAACCACTCGGGGGTTGCGCTGTACAAGGTCTAAGACAAACCTAGGCCGCCACCTGACGTGCTCGGGGGCTACGCCACACATGTCCAACTCGAAAACCTAGGTCGCACCCGATCCACTCTGGGGCTGCACCGCACAGGTACGATTCGAAAACCTAGGCCGCACTCGATCCACTCGGGGACTGCGCCATACAGGTTTGTCCACAAGATAAAATTTACTCACTCGGAGACTACAACCACCTCAGCATACGTACAATCATGCTCCTACTTGGGAAAAATATCTTTTACAAACTAATGCTACACAACAGCAGTCTAGTAGTCTTACTCTACAGGCTCACCCTTTGGCGCATCGAGGCCTAAGTGCTCACTAAAGTACTGGACCTGTTGAATCATCTGACGTGCAGCCGCAAGGGTATCGGCGTAGTCATCTGTTTCAGGCAAGCCGTCAAGCACCTTGTTCAAGGGAAGATGAGGCTGGTGCATTCGAACGTACGCCAGTGCCACGTTCGCCCCGGCAACAAGCTGGGCGTGCACGAGTTCCTTCAACGCCTTGCCTTCGCGGAATCTCTCCAGCAGCGCAGCCAGTCCATTAGGCTGCTCGTTGTGCGGAAAGTACACCCTGTTGATCTGCAAGAGGGTCTTTCTACAACCTTCCAGGAGCAAAGCAGCCCGCCAGGCGCGATCCAACATTCGAGCCAGTACCCTACCTTTGGATTTGTTTGACCAAAACTGACGAGCTTCGAGTGAGTCACCGGCGGCTTCTCCCTCCACCCGCTCGTCTACTCGACCTTGCTCGGCATTCAAGTCAGAGTTCACATCTGCATCAAGACCCAGCACTAAGAACAGTAAAAGGATAAAGAAGCCGAAGCAAAGCGCTAGAAGGCCAACCTTGCAGCTGTTGACTGATCAGGTCCATTTCATCAAGAAGAAACTCCTCACGCTGGGAGAACGGCGCAACGGGTCCTGATTTCAGGTGCTTCAACTCCAACTCGGCGATCTTCAACTTCGACTCGAGCTCAACAATCTTGTTTCTCATGAAGGTGATCACTCGCTGGTCATTTACACTTCGCGCAGGAGCTGGAGGAGTTCGACGGCGACGACGATTAGGTGCAGCCGAAGAGGTGTCCTCCTCGTCATCCACACCAGTCGTTCCAGCAACCCCAGGAGCTTCGCCCATCTCAGACTGCCAAATGTGACAGCGTCAAGCAAGGAAAAGAAATTCAAGCCTAGATACGAAAGAAGACTCAAAGGCACAAATTCACATTTCAACGACAGCGTGATCGCGCCCAGAAGACACGCAAAATACACATGTCATTACAAGTCCAGAACCAAACGCAGAAGAATTCTAAAAGAATGGAGTCTACATCGCAGACTCCGACTGAGAACGGTTCTTCCTAGCAGCCAGCTCTGCAGCCTTGGCAATCTTCTTCTCAAAGGTGGCAACCAGCTTTGCAGCCAGTTGACTCGCACGTGCCTTCACACCACTAAGGGACGCGGTCTTGCCATCAGGCCTCCGAGGGAAATCGCAGACAACCTTCTCAAAATCGCCTACGACTTGGTGACCAAGAAGTAGCTGGAAGGTGAGCTCTGAGCCGCGTACCGTCTGCTCACGCGTGTAGTCCACCAAGGTGGCCGCGTTGCCTTCAAATGGAGCCGCAAGCGCATCGACAGCAACTGGCACTGGCTTGGTGGGTAAGATGCTCTAATGCACACTCGCCAAGGCGCCTGTCGACTTCCGTAGCGCCGCCAAAGCACACGCGCAGACGCGGTCAATGAAGCCAACAGCCTCCACCAAACCGACATTCTCACTGGAGGTCCCTCCCAGAGGAGCGCCTCCGCACGCCTCTGAACAACGAAGAGAAGACCACACTTGTAAGACATCAGAAGTCGACACAAGACAAAGTAGGCAATGAGCCGAGATACTTACTTCCAATAACATCGGCGAGTGCGAGCAAGCGTTCAACCTGGGTCTTCTCCAGATCATCCCGAGCTCGCTCATGCTCTTGCGCTTCACCCAGCGACTTCTCCAGCTCCGCAACCCCCTTCTTCATGCCCTCCTTCTCGCCTACGGATCAACGGAGGGAAGTTAGTAACAGAGGCAGTCGCAGCACTCCTCGAACACAAGGGTTCACACTCACGGTTTGCCTGCTCCAGAGTAGCGCGGAGCTGATTCCTTTCCTGCTCCATACGGACGAAGGTTGCGGCTCCCTCCATCTGTTGATGATAAAATGGCTGTGGAAAATACAAAGACATCAATCTGCGCCCGACTATTCTAGTCACGCACATCTTCGGGGGCTACTCCCATCGGGAGCGCTGTTCGCGCACCCGATGCAGCTTTTGCAGAGCAAGTCAAAGAACACTTACATGCTCAAGCAGCCCAGCATCAGCCGGAGTCGCATCAGCAGTTTTCTTTGGCACGGAGGAGGTCGAAGACTTCAAGGCCAAAGCGTCACCTGCCTGAGGATCTTCTCCGGTCGTCTTCACAGCTTGCTCGATCATGGGGGCAGAAGTGTGCTCTACCCCATGAGGAGAAGAACCAGCAATGCCAGTACGGTCGCTGTGACAAGATAACTCAATTCAAGGACTTGCAAGTCAAAAAGCACACTCGACAAAAACATGGCAAGGGCTACGCGACTAACCTGGCGATATCCATATCATCTTCACTCCCCACGGAGACGGAGGCCATCCTCGCAAACTCAGTCGGCGGTGCAAAGCCGAGGGGAGACGCGACCACAGGCTCAGCCAGGTCACTCGTGCGCCTCGCACCCGAGGACGACTCGCTCGCCTCATCCTTGTTCTCCAGATCCGCCTGCTTCGTGGGTGACGAAGCCGAAGCCGAAGCAGAGTCGCCATTCTTTCGCTTCAGCCGCTTCAGCAGCGGCTCCTCATCTTCATCGTCCTCCTCCAACTCCTCACTTCGAGAAGTGGCGGAGGGAACTTCATCGTCATCAACCCCATCCTCCTCAGGGAAATCTGCCTCTCCGTGAGGCCCATTCTCCATCAACGGAGGGAGACTAACATAGCTCGAACCCTGTCAGCAAATGAGGCATTCGAGTCAGGCAAGAAGATTCGACAGAAGAAAGACAAAAGACAAAATTAAAGCACGGGAAGCTCACCTCAGGCACAGGGTTATCGGGCCCATACGGCTTCACCGGGCACTTGACATTGCACGGGTCAGTGGCTCGGAGACTAGTGATGCTCCTCACCTTCGAATCGACGGCGTCATCGTCGAGTTCATCGCCGGCGGCATCACGCGCCCACATTGGATGGTCGCGAGCACGGAGCGGCTGCACCGAAGCCTAGAGAAGGTGGCAATAAGGTGAATTCCACCTGTCTCGCGCCCAAGGCTTTTCAGCAGGCCACGAAGGAGCGCCAACAAGGGCTGAGTCACCTCCCTGTCCTCCTTCGACATCGAATGCGCCCACGCTTTCGTCTTCCGCAACTCGCGATCAGCCGCGAAGTTGGGAAGCCCTTCTTGGTCGAACCTGATGTAGAACCACTTCTTTCGCCAACCCTGGACGGAGTCGGACTTCTTCATCTGAAAATAGGTGGTGTCGCCATGCACCTGGATGCCGAAGCCGCCGACTGGGTACACCTGCTTGCTTTTCCCCACATTCCTCCTCACGAGGAACAGAGACTTCCACAGCAGCGAGTTGGGTGTGATTCCCAGGAAGCACTCGCAGAGCACGATGTAGCTCGCGATGCTCAAGACGCTATTGGGAGTCAGATCATGGATCTGAATCCCGTAAGCGTATAGGAGACCACGGACAAAATCGTGGAGGGGGAACCCGAAACCCCGCGGAAGGAAATCCACAAAGCAAACGCGTTCCCCCTCGCGAGGAGCGGGGAATACCTCTTTCCCGGGAACGCGCACCGCCGCCTGGTCCGCCGGCGGCAGCAGACCTTGTGCGCGAAGGGCCTCGAGGTCGGCCTTCTTTACCGACGTTTTTGCCCAGTCGCCGTCGGGCTTCTTCATCACGCTCGCATCGGCGGCGGCAACGGCGCCGGCAGCAAGTTTCCCCCTCTTCATCGCAGCCTTGCTCATGGAGGGCGGAGAAAAGAAACTGGAAGGAAGGAGCAGCAATGGAGGAGAGAGCAGTGGAGGCGACGGCGAAATGGGGATGGAATGAACTGTTCCCCACCGCGGTGAAAAATATATACCGTGGGGTCAGTTCATCCTGGCCGTTCCCCATGAAACCGCTCTCCACAACCTCATCTGGCCGTCCACGTGTCGCGCAGAGATAGCAACCGTCGCCAGCCACGCCGCCCACTACACGCGGGAATCGAGGCGCCATCATCACGCCGCGAAAATTTCGTGCCCGACGGTCAAATCAGTCAATACTGACACTGGGACCACCCTGTCACGTCCCATCGGACACAAAGTGTGCCAAAAACCTCAGCGCTGACGTCACCTACGGAGGCGTAGCAAGTAAGCCAACAGGCTGATGGAGCACCCGGATAATTCATTCGAGTGCAACAAAGATACAGTAAGCTTTAAGAGCTGAATAGACTCAACAAGTCCATTCGAGTGGAAAAGAAATTCAGTAAGCTCCATGAGCTGAGTAAAACTCAAAGCAGTAAGCCAAACCGGCCGAGTACAAAGTAAGTCACGCAAAGCCAGTTGCGACTCCGTCAGCTCGAGTCTCTTCTTTACTCCCATCGGGAGCGGGCATTTCGACTGAAGAAAAAATTGAGTTTAACCTCAATTGCAAGCAATTCAGCTTAATCTCGAGGGCTACTCCCATCGGGAGCGCTGTACGCGCTCCCGAATGACTCAGAACAATCGCAGTCGAAAAATCACCGACCAAAGCAATACTCGCAGTTTTTACCCTGCAGTCGATGTTTCGACTAAGGAATCCTCCATAAGCCCTGAACGGCCGGAGTCGACCAATTTTATTTGTTCCTTTCAGGAACCTGGTGGCGTGCCCAGAAGGAAGGAGTCCTTTACCCGACTCTACGATTCGACTAAGCACTCGGGGGCTACTGTCGTGGGGTCACTCTTCGACTACCCCACGGTGGTGATACCTGGGTCACGCCAAGAACATCTGCCTTATGACGAGGGCCCAAGGAAGGCCCAAGGAGGATGACGTGCGGCCCAAGATAGTCGACGTTAGGTCATCAGCCTCGATCGTCTTGTAAGTGCCATCGGCACCGTTCACCCGAGACCTAGCCTACCATATAAAGGCTAGGAGGGTCCCTCGTCTAGGGTAACGCATACGCTCACGCTCATAGCTGCCATCTCAAACCCTAGCGAGATTGCCATCTCGCCATCGTAGCCACACTCAACATCAATACCAGACAAGCAGGAAGTAGGGTTTTATCCTCCGGGAGCCTGAACCATGGTCTCAGCCTCGTCAATTGGCGCCGTCTGTGGGAAAGAACGAGCGCTGGAACCATAGTCGCACTAGCCCCATCAACCTTGAAGATCGACGCCTGCACCAGGGAGCCAATCTGCTTCGGCTCCTTCGAGTACGTCAGCCACCCGCCGGCCCATCGCTCGGTGTACGCTGAACTGCGTGAAGGTATGTGGACCACCTTTGGTACCATGCACTACCTCATAGACAGCCGCGGAACACTCCGATCTACGGCGGCCGTGCTACGCGCGGTGGTGACACCCGCATCTGCCTCGACTACGTCAACCACGCCTTCACCCGCCGTGGAGATCGCATCTGCTGCGAATGCAGCGATCGCATCTTCGACTGCCGCGAAGATCGTATTTGCCACGACTACAGCGACCATGTCATCACCTGCCGTGATCGCATCTACCGCGACTGCGGCGATCGCATCTTCGTCTGCCACGAAGATCGCGCTCGCCTCGACTACACCAACTGCCTCCATGGCAAAGATCGTGCCCAACGCGACCACGACACCCGCATCTCCGGCTGCCAAGGAGATCGCATCGGCTGCGACCCCTGCGTGGATCAAGTCTACTTCGACTACCTTGATCGCGTCGCGGGCAAGGCCAAGATCTACATCGACTCCGACTACGTCAGCCACGCCTTCGCGCCGCGAGATCGTCCGCAAGCCAATCGCACCCGCGTCGACGACAGCGACTCCATTCCTCGCGTCCGTGGTGAAGGTCGCGAAACTCTATGGAAGAGCCTCAATGGCGACTGTGGTACCCACCACGTTGCAGCCATTTTCGACTCCGAGCACGGCTCGGACGAAGGAAGCAGCAGTGGAAGCATCAGCCCCACTTCCCAGATTTACCCCGCACAAGTCTACATGGTCGGCCCGTCGCGGGCCAACGGCGACAAACCCGCATATCCACTGGAGGTGGTCATGCCGGACCAGGTGACGCGACTCACCATCACTCACCAAGATAGTCGACGTTAGGTCATCAGCCTCGATCGTCTTGTAAGTGCCATCGGCACCGTTCACCCGAGACCTAGCCTACCATATAAAGGCTAGGAGGGTCCCTCGTCTAGGGTACGCATACGCTCACGCTCATAGCCGCCATCTCAAACCCTAGCGAGATTGCCATCTCGCCATTGTAGCCACACTCAACATCAATACAAGACAAGCAGGAAGTAGGGTTTATCCTCCGGGAGCCTGAACCTGGGTAAACGCCTCGCCTGTTAGCCGTCGTGATCACCAGCGCTCATCTCTCTCCCCCTCAATCAACCCAGGGTACACGATCCAGGGATTTGCCGAGTCTCAGCCTCGTCAGTCGTGGAACCGGTCTCTCGTGCGTGGACGAGTAAGGTTTGTCCGGGCCGCTTCAATCTCACAGTACCGCAAAGATGCAAAGTGCACGCTAGAAGGTAGCAACTCAAATTATCAACGCCCACAACACTTGTGTCTAATCGCACCAACATCTACGAATAGATCTAGGCTCTGATACCACTGAAGGGTCGCAGCATAGAAAACAAAAAAAATCCTACGCAAAGATAGCGGAATAAACCCAACATCTAGATCCGATCTACGAGAGGTTGGTAGCAAGAAGGAGATCGAATCTCACCCTCGAAGAAAACCGTGAGTGTTTTGTCGAGGCAGGGGTTGGCTAGTCGATCCCCGCAACTAGACTCGTCTAGTCGCGAGGAGATGTATTGTCCAAGCGCTGCACGAGCAACGCCTCCGAGATATCCACACGTTCAGCTCGATGAAGACTCCACGTTCTTGATCCCGCAAGAGGTGGTGGAGAGGCTCGAGATCAACAGCACGACGATGGTGGCGTGGTGTGTATGGTGGAGATCCGACAGGGCTTCGCCAAGCAGTGTCGGGAGAGAGGAGGAGGGGTGCGGCTAGGGTTAGGGAGAGGCCGGCGGCTAGGCACCTTGGGGGGAGCCAATGGGTGCCGCACCCCTCCCCTTGCCCCTCCTTATATAGGAGGCCAAGGGGGTGCGCCCCTCCCTCTCCTAGGGCCGGCGGCTAGGGGGAGGCTTGCCCCCCAAGCAAGCCCCCTAGGGTTAGGGTTAGGGTGGCCGGCCCCTCCCTCTTGGGCCTCACGCATGGGCCCCTTGGGGCTGGGTGGTGCGGCTGGCCCTAGGCCAGTCCATCACCCTTTTATCCCATGTGGGCCCCATACTCCTATGGGCCCCACTTCTAGACCCCTCTAGAACCTTCTAGAACTTTCCGGTACTTTACCGATAAATTCCCGAACCATTTCGATACCTCCGGAAACCACTTTCCTTATATGAATCTTATTCTCCGGACCACTCCGGAACTCCTCGTGACGTCCGGGATCCTATCCGGGACTCCGAATCAATATTCGTTCTCACCATCATTTATCTCAAACCCTAACTACATCCAACATTAAGTGTGTGACTCTGCGGGTTCGCGAATATGTCATATTAATAGCGGGACCGGGATGTCCATATTAATTCCTACATATTCGACGAAGTACTTTACTAGTCGAACCACAATGTCCGGGATTCAATTAATCCATATATGATTCCTTTTGTTTCACGATATATTACTTGTCCGAGATTTAATCCACTGATATCTCCATATCTGATTAATCTCGTTACCGACAAGTTCTCTTTACTCGTTCCCATAGAATAGGATTCCTTATGACTAGCCACTTAGTCATATGCTTGCAAGCGTTTGGATGCTATACTACCGAGAGGGCCCAGAGATATCTATCCAACTGTTGGACGAACAAATCCCAGTCTTGAAACATGCCACCCAACAACCTATCATCGGAGAACCTGAAAGCCACCTTTATAATCACCCAGTTACGAAGTGACGTTTGATGTCCACAAAGCACTCCTCCGATAAGCGGGAGTGACATAATCTCATGGTCTAACGAAACTATATTTGACATCTATTTAATTTGAGTCTTGTCCATTATATCATCACCCATGATACAAACTTCGTTTATTAAGTGATTCACAAATCCATGGTTAGGAAACATCTAACCATCACTTAATCAAACGAACTAGTCATAAGAGGAAAGACTAGGACACATTACCGTTTATATTCCACACATGTATTTGTTTCCGCTCAATACAATTCTAGCATGGATATAAACATTTATCATGAACGGGAAATATGATTAACATTTATTATTGCCTCTTGGGCATATCTCCAACACGTACGCACAAGTAGCAGCAGTGATTAGAGCGCCTCGAGTCGCCGCTCATTGGACTTGTCGCCTTGCCGTACGGGTTGCGCAACCTTGGTTGTGCACTTGTGCCTCACTCAGCTCGGTGATGAGGATGGTCGCCGCTGCCGAAGGAACGTTCGCGCGGCCGCTGGTGACTGGGTGAGGGTTTCTCTCCTCGGCAACCAGAGGATTCGAGGATTCATTGGGAATTTGGGATGTTATTTTTTGGGAGAACTTATTCATTGCTTTTTTTAGAATCATTGATTAATTGCTTCTGTAGTCCGGTTGTGTTGTGTGCGTGTGATGGATTGGAAGGCCAGGAAGAAGCTGTGTTGTTGCTAGCATGTAGTACTCCGCAGCATATTTTAGCCCATGAAGGAGCGGGCGTGGCCATCAACCGCTTTGACCTTTGTTAATTCTCGTTGGATTAAACGGGCCATCGTCATCGATGGAAATATGAGGCGCTCTCAAGCCCGGACTATATGCTGCCTAACTAGTAACCAAACTATGTTTAGCTATTTTTGGTTTGGTACATCGGTTTGGTAACCTAATGTGCAGTCCTACTTTGAGATCTGTAACAGCCCCAAGGCAGTTTGCAAATGGCTCACTTTGAGGTCCTTTATGGGAGAAAATGCCGAACTCCTCTCAATTGGTCTAAAACCGGAGAGAGGTCACTCTTCGGTCCTACGTATCAATGAGGCTGAAGAGAAAGTCCGAATCATTCGAGAGAATCTCAAGATTACTCAGTCCAGGCAGAAGTGCTACTATGATAAACATCATCAGGAGGTCCACTATGAAATTGGTGACAAAGCCTATCTTCGAGTCTCTCCCCTCCGAGGCGTTCGTCGTTTCGGGATCAAGGGAAAGTTGGCACCTCGTTTTGTTGGTCCTTTCACTGTCCTGGGTAAGCGAGGTGATCTCTCCTATCAGCTCGAGCTCCCAGAGAATTTTCCGGATGTGCATGATGTGTTCCATGTCTCTCAACTCCGTCGTTGCTTCAAAGATCCTATTCGCGGGGTTAATCATGAAGAGTTGGATATTCAGGAGGATCTGACTTACCGTGAGCATCCTGTCCGCATCATCGATGAAGCGGAAAGGAAGACCCGCAACAAGAGCATCAAGTTCCTTAAGATCCAGTGGTCTAACCATTCTGAAGAAGAAGCAACCTGGGAACGTGAAACTAGTCTTCGTCGGGAATACCCCGCCTTCTTCACTCAAGCCTAGAATCTCTGGACAAGATTCCTGTAAGGGGGGTAGAGTTGTAACAGCCCCACTTTTGGTACCTAAAATATGAGTAAAATTTTCACTTTTTGCATCTCATCTTGCATCATGACATTCCTATCTTAAATTGTGCTTAACATAAAATGATGGTGAAGCAACAAATTAATAAACCAATGATGTTGATGTGAATGGTGAACAAAAATTCAAATTGAACTTTCATATTTGTCCAGGAAGTTCCAAAGGTAATTCATAAATATTTTACAAAGGCATTTTTAATGCAAATGGAATTTATAAAATGGGAACATCCAAATTGGTGCAAATCAAACTTGAATTTCCAAACCAACATAAACTTCCAAAAATTCCAACTAAAAATATGGTGGGCTTCCTTATTTTGTTCTGAGCCTCCATGAATATTTTTATAATTTTTGGAAATGTTTTGCTGCCTCAATTAAATAGGAAAAGGCTGCTGTTTCAATGAAATAAAGAAAACAGAAAAGGAAAAGAATAAAACTCTGACAGTGGGGCCTACCTGTCATTCCCTCTCTCTCCTTCTTCTTCCTGTAGCGACGCCATGGCTGTAGCGACCGAGCAAGCCACGCTCGTCCCCGACGCACCCGCTCGCCTCCGCACTCCCCGGTGGATAAGAAGCTCCACCGCTGCCCTAGCTTCTCTCTCCCCCTCCTTTTTCCCCCTGCAGCAAACCCTAGCCGCTGCCGACATGTCCGTGACCTAGCTGTGGCCGCTGCCGCTCGCCGCCGTCGACTCAGGCCGCCCGAAGCAGATCGAAGCAAGCCATCGTCTTTGCCTCGTCGTCCTCTACCTCCTCCTCGAGCCGTGCGTGCTAGGAAGCCGCCGTTCGCGCGAATCGAACCCTCTTCGCCGCCGCCGCCCGCCGCCGGCCGACCGTCCGAGCTCAAATCCGGCGCCGTCCGAGCTCCTCCGCCTCCACCGAGCGCTCCATCGTGCTCAGGGTGAGCCGGGCCACCTTCTAGACCTCTCCGTCTTCCTCCTCCCTCCCTAGATCGATGGATGCGTGTAGTTCGTCATCGGCCTTCCGCCGTCTGTCGTCGCCGTGGTCACTCCGGTGACCTAGGTCGAGCGGCGCCACCCGTTTAGTGCTCGCCGTAGATAGGCGTGTCGAATGCGCGTGGTAGTTGGTCCCCGAACGCCGCGCATCGCTGTCTACGTCCACGCCGCCGTCGTCGGACACCGTCGCGACGCGCCGGTCGTGGCACCCGCGCCGAGTCAAACCTACCAGTGGCCCCTGGCCGACGTGGACGCTGGCGTGGCTCTGGCCCCGCCAGTCAGCCACCGTGGCTAGCCACGGTTCGGTGCAAAACGTCCAAAACATTTTTCTGGAATTTAAATAAAAGATAGAAAATGAATTCAAACTTTGAAATTGCATAACTTTTGAACCACAAATCAGAAAAATGCAAATAATATACCAAAATGCTCAGGAAGGAAATATCTATCTGTTAGTGCCCTTGGTAGAATTAATTGGCCAAAATAATTTGCCTTTATTTAATGAATACTAAAATGGCAGAATATAAATGGAATTTAGAAAATCCATAACTTTATGAATTTTGATCCGAAAATTGTGTTTAATAGCTCAAAATGTTCAGTGAACAATGGACTACCACTTTATGCCATTTGAGAGAATTTGAGAATTAAATTTTAGTGTTGTTTAAATAAATTACTAAAATGGCAGATTTAATTCCAATTTTAGAAATATCATAACTCGATAAATATTGATCCAAAAATTGCAAATGATATACCAAAATGACCAGCAAAACCAATGCTATCTATCTATGTTAATATCACAGTATGAAATAAATTTTCCTTTGATGTTAATTTCGAATTGGTTAAAATGATTTAAATTGCATAACCATTTAAATCACCATTTCTTCATCGTTAATCAGAAAATTGCAAACGAAGTACCAAAATGATCAGTAGGACAATACCTATCTAATAATGTCATTTTCATGCATTTAGGACCCAAATTTCAGTACTGGACTTTTTGGATAATAACGCAATTCACTAAGTTAAATATAGAGTTTTGACCCGTTAATTGCGATATTTATTTTAGGCGTTCCATTTAACTTGTGGGACATGCCCAATATGATTTCAGTGCATAAATTGACCATCTCATCATGATTGTGCATTGCACCTTGTATTCGTGTTATTTATTTCGTTTCCTGTATTGTTTGTGTATCGGTAGATTCAGGAGTCGAGGTTCCCCACAATACCTCGACGATCAGCGCGACCAGTACTATTAGCAAGGCAAGAGCTAACCTAACCTTCTGTGCATATCTCATCCTATTAGTACAAGTATTTCTCTCCACCATAATATTGCATTCGATTCTAGAAACAACTTTTGGTCAGTGTATAGAGTATCCTATAACTTGCATGCTCCCTGAACCATTATCTGTTTTCCCTCCTATAAACCATAGGTTGATGTGTTGGCCTGAGATAATTCATATATGTTGTATGTTATGCTTAGATATGCTTAGCCATGCGTAGTCGAATGCTTAAGTTGTCCGTTGATTATTTCCATACATGTGAAGTTGATGGAATGTTCGGACAGTGGTGGAAACTTGTGTTGATAAATAATTGCTAAGAAGGCTGGGATGAGTTGCCATCGGGGATGGTATTTTGTCTCGTTCCTGCCCCTAGGTGCGAGTTCTTTACCTCTTGAACCAAGACTAGCGTGCTACCAACGGTGGGGGTATGGGCCCCTTACTAACTGAATAACTTGTGCGGGCGTATCCAAGGGTCCTCTAGTTTGCGCTTTCCATTTGCGAGTGTGTGGTCGGTAATGATGGTGATGACGATGATGATGATGTGATGAGGATGGTGGTGATAGGAGTGGCGATGGGGCAGGGTGTTGAAATAGGCACTGAACTTGTCCTGTCGTCACGATGACCCTTGGATAATCTCATGCGAGGTAAAGGTTTAGCCACGCCCGCCCTGCCGGCTTTCCCCGGAAGAGAGCTAAATGTACAGGCAAGGGGTCGGACGGTACCAATGGATAAAAACAGTACACCCCTGCAGGGTTTAATCTTTTCGAAAATCCATGTCCGCGGTTATGGACAACTTGGGATTAGACGATAAGATCATAGAGAACCTTAACTTAATTGATATGGCAGCTACAGGTTGCATAATCAGCG
Organism: Puccinellia tenuiflora; assembly: GCA_012064385.1. Taxonomy (NCBI): domain Eukaryota; kingdom Viridiplantae; phylum Streptophyta; class Magnoliopsida; order Poales; family Poaceae; genus Puccinellia; species Puccinellia tenuiflora. The sequence goes on from QRDG01000673.1 coordinate 56,104, forward strand.
TGTGATAAAAAGGTTCATTTCCTCGAGGGTGATTCGAGGGAGTGCCTTGGTGGAGATGAGATGTTTCTGGTTACAAATGGTTCGCTGAGAACCGAAGTTGAAAGTTTAGTCTCTTATCCCCTTTCGAAAAACATTCTGAGTAGACGATGCCTTTGAGTCACTTATGTCTCTTATAAAGGAAAATCTAGCTTTATGCAAAATAGATACATACACAGCTTTAGAGCCTCCGTCAGCATCGGGCCTATATCGCCCTACTAAACTTGCGAGTACGTCGTACTCAGTCTCTCCTTGCTGTTGTTATTATTTTGTTTCAGAGGAGGAAGTCACCGAACAGGAAGGTGGGTTCTTCGTTGACCTCGACGAATAGAATGGGGTTCCCAGGTGGCAGCTTGGGACGTCATGGAACAGGCTGGCACGGGATGTTTATCTGCAGGCCTCTTAGGCCATAATTTGGATCTTGTTTTATTAGACAACTATTTTGCTTCCCCTTGTTGTAATGTTGGGTCTGTGACCTCTGACGTGTTATTTGCTATCTTTCTCATTATATGAGTTGAACTATGATCTCTTTGTGTCGTAGAGTCTGTGATGTGCCAGATGTTCCGCAGTCTCGGTCTCTTTACTATACGTGATAGCGATGTCTAAGCTTATGGCATGATCGAGGTGTTGTGTGCCAATGATCCATTCCGAGCACACCTGCCAATGAGTTTTGGCCTGGGATTGGTAAACCCAGTAACCTTCGATTATGTAGCATGACCGGTTGCACAACGCTTCACTGTATAGTTCTGGGGTCGGGGCGCTACAAGATCAATACATGCAATTCATTTTGCATCGTGACCCAATGAATATTTTTTTATTAAGTAGAACAATCTTTACTATTGTAAGACGAAATAAATACGGAGTATATAATTTGATATAAATTGCGTCTTATGTCTTTAATTTAGCCATTTATTTATATTTTGAGTTTTTATTGCAACTAAGTATATTATATTTTGAATGGTATTCATTATTTTTAGAACTGTGAATATATCCGTTGCAACGCACGGGCATTTTTGCTAGTCTTTATAAAGAGAGGAAACCTAGGTCACAAGCCACCACGAATTTTCCTCCTCCAAGGCAGCCGCCGTGAGGTGGAGACCCTCCTCCATACCAGCACCATCTCCAAGGAAGAAGGGCAGCCAAGGGCCGCCGCCGCCAGCCGCCATCTCCCCTCCGGGCTGCACCTCTCCATCAAGCTCCTACTCACCATGGCCATACGTGAGTAGTCTCCCTCGGGGCTGAGGCTTATACAAGTAGCTATGTGGTTATCTCTCTCTCCCATGATGTGATCTTCGTTGTGATCATGAGCTTTATTAGTATAGTTGAATACATGATGTTTCCCTATGTGTAATGGATATGATGTTGCTCAAGTGGTGTTATCTAGTATAATTTGCGGAGTCACCATTGTGATCACGGTACCACGGTGACAGTGAGGGTGCCGTGTGTGGCTCTATGCATCAAGATTAGAGGGATCTTCATCATGAGTATGTTCTTTATTATTGTTGGATTGAATAGATCATGAGGTTTCTTGATGCTTGTGTTATTGAAGAAAGAGACTATTCAAGAAATAGGTTGTGGTGTTTGTTAGTACTATCTTTGGATGCGGATTGTGACAGCATGAAGTGTCCATAGATGTGGAATACGAACTTTAAGGTATGCTTTTCGTAGCCCTACGCAATTCTCATCCTATTTGATCCACGAAAGAATGATTTCCGAGTAACGTCTACCATGCATGTGTTTTTGTAGGAACTATCATGTGTTTAATCATGTTAATGATGTTGATAGTTGTCACTATTGAAAGTATGAAGCCTAGGCCTTGTTTCCAAGCATTGATACATCGTTTTTAGTCATTTTTGTCACTTGTTTGCTTGCTGCCATTTTTATTACAGAATTACAAAATCAACTTTTACCATCCATATCACTTGCATTTTACTATCTCTTTGCTGAACTAGTGCACCTATACAACTGACAATTGTATTAGGTATGTTGGGGACACAACAGACTTCTTGTAACTTAATTGCAGGATTGCTTGAGAGAGGATACGTTCAACCTCTTCCTCCCGTGTATTCGATAAACCTTGGGTTACTCATTTAAGGGAAATTTGTCGCTGTCCTACAAATCTCTACGCTTGGAGGCCCAACAAGTCTACAAGAATAGAAGCGTGTAGTAAACATCAAACTAATTTCTGGCGCCGTTGCCGGGGAGGAAAGTTAAGCGGTACTCACACTCCAACGACGAAGCTAATTTTTAGCATTGTTGTTGGGGAGGTGAGTGCTTGAAGGTATCTTCTTTGGATTCTGCAGTTATATCTTTTTATTTCTTGTTTTTATTTCACTAGTTAGGCTTAATGGAAAACAACAAAAAAATGAGAGAGTTTTATAAACTCTATCTTGAAATTGGTCATGATGCTTTTGAAGAGAAAATTAAAAAACCTATGGAACTTTATTTGCATAACAATCATGCTAGTAGCAATGTTATTAGTATGATTTCTTTGAATGCCATTGTTGCTAATGCTATGGAAAATTGCAACCTTGGGGATGCCGGTTTTGATGAATATGATCTTTTTAGTCCCCTAAGCTTTGAGGAGAAAATTTGCTTTGATGATACTATGTCTCCTATATATGATGATTATTATGATGAATGTGATACTTTCAGTCAACCAACTATTGAGGAAAAAGTTTATTATGATTATGATATGCCTCCTATTTATGATGATTACAATGATGGCTATGATAGTTTTACTCCCACTACTATTAATGAGAAGGATTTTGCTTATGTGGAGAGTAATAATACTTTTATGCATGTGAATCATGAGAAAAATGCTTTATGTGATGGTTATGTTATTGAGTTTTCTTATGATTCTACTGAAAATAATCATGAGAGAGGGAAGCGTGGTTATATAAATTTTCATCTTATGAAGTTTCCCCTCTTTATGTTGAAGGTTTTAATGTTGCATTTGCTTTGTCATTAAAATCTCGATCCCGGTGATTCTATACTCACTTTAATGGTTGATTGTATCATGCTCTATTTTCATTTGTGGGTTTTTCTGAAGTTTTACACACGGGATTTTTAACGAGGCAGTCCGTGTGACACACCATCGTACACCATGAACTATTTTCTATTCATGTTTTTCCACACGATATCGGTCCAAAATGGGGTGTTGGGGAAAAGGTAAGGGAGGCTTAGTTTCTTTTGTTCGGTCGCTCGAGTTGTCGCACCGGACATGTCCGCTGTTGTCAGTTCTTTCTTTCTACATTGTAAGTCATTTCTAATCTGCTCAACACCTATCCGTTACAATCTGCTTAAAATCTTTTACACATATACGACTTAATAACTTTTTATTTGTTTCCTTAAGTGTCCTATCTAGGCTTTGAGTCGTCTTAGTGTTATACACAGATGAACGGCATAGAAAAGACAACAACCGCGTGGTGGAACTTTAAGAGAGAAAATAGGAGGGATCAACAACTAAATGGTGCTTAACCTTTTTCTGGGAATAATAGAGGGTTCTCCTTGATAATTGAGGAGAACTATTGATTGTATTGATTTGTTTAGAGCAGATTACATCGTATATGTAGTACAAGCCAACCGACATAGAGCTGGGTTAGGTATCCTATTACAATACGTATTGAAGTCCTAAGTGGACTCATATCGATAACACTCCTAAAATATGTGGTGATCTCATCAGACACATTGTTAGTTATAGTGACCTATTTTATCAATTTAATCTGAATTAGCTATTCCGTGCTAATGCACGGGTATCCAATAAATATTGTGTTATACGGCAAATTGGAGAGTCTTGGCATTCATGAGGCTGGGCTGGTGAGATGGACGAATGTGACGATGTGACAACGAGCTCGCCAGAGAGAAAAATCATGCACACGCTCAGTCCAAAGATGAGTGTTGAGGAGTTGTGAGGCCCATTAAAAGGGTGTCATCTCCATCTTGCCTGATCAAGATTTTCTCACTACCGTTAACTTATAATAGGTCTATAGGAGAAAATCTAGTTGGTTTAGTTAGATATAGGAGTGACTATCTCCAATTAGACTTACAATTTTGTATGTAACATTCAGAAAAGATTAACAAACAGACATAAAAGTTCTACACTTTGTGTCAAATTTTTGTTTGCGAATTAATTTTACCTTATCCATTTGTGTTTACGAGTTCTTCAGCTTCGCCTATGCCGTACCAAAACTCCGGACCGGCCAACCGACAGAGTTTGTAAAATAGCTATAAAACTCGTAATGCAGAATTTAGAAACGATATATTCGGAAGCGAAATTGTCAATCGGACCATCCACCGATCCTCGGCAGGCCTCTGCCGAGACGGTTCCATTAGGCAACTTTGCGAGTGTCACGAGAGAGCAGTTGGCACATAGCTGCTGGCCTGCGTGCAGAAACACGCCACTCCAAAAACTCCCCGTTAAGCCGCCGCACCTCACTCGACGAGTGACCCCTTCCAACGGCACTCGCCGGTCGCCACCGTCCCGGCGCTCCCCACGTAATAATAACCTTTCAAAATCCACACGCCTTTGGCGCCTCCCCTTTAATACCAAACCTCCCCGCTCTCCCTTCTCAGTCATACAACAGATTTAATACCAATCATTCACTCACAGCTCTCTGCCTCTCTCTCACTGTTAGTAGCAGCAGGCCGGTAGCGGCGGGCAAGAAGCTAGAATGCCACAGCTCGATCTGGAGCCCCACATCTGCGTCGGCGCCGGCGAGCCGAGGTCCAAGGTCGCGTGCGAGACCGTCGCAGTCGCGGGCTCCGACGCCAGTGGCCAATGCAACACCAATGTCACCAACGACCACGCGGATGTCGCCGACGGCCGGGCGGAGTCGCGCCGGACGAGCCGGCCGGCTTGGTCCGGCCTGGAGCGGGACGGGTCCACCAAGGGCAGCTCCAACCCCAAGGTTGCCGCGGAGGGTCAGGGGACGAGCAAGGGCGCGCCGAAGCCGAGGAGGCCGCCGCCGGCCATCGTCATCGCTGTCCTACCCGCGGGCAAGATGGCCGTGCAGCAGCGGCGGCGCTCTCCCGTAATTCTCGGGCGCGGCTGGCGTCGGCCGGCGGGGGGAGCCAGGGTCTTCGCGAGCGAGGCCGTGGAGACGGAGGAGCCTTCGTCCCCGAAGGTGTCGTGCTTCGGCGCCGTACGGTCCGAGAGCCGTCCGGCGGCGGCGTCTGCGCCGAGTGGGGAGGAGGAGGAGCGGAGCGGGTGCTGGACGAGCGTCACCGCCGTGCTTCGTGACTTTTGCCGCGCCGACAGTCGTCGCGAAGTTGAATCGACGGCGGCGAGCGAATCGAGAGCCACGGCGTCGGCCGAGTCGCCGACGGTGGCCAGCACTCTGTCGCCGCCGCGGCCGGTTCCGGGGTTGGGAGACGTGAAGCGTCTTGCTTCGCGACGGTGGCCGGACCCGGACGGCGTGGCAGGGGAAGTGCGGTGTCCGGTTTGAATCTCTCGCGTGCGTGCGTGCTTCCAGAGGCAAAGCGCGGGCGCACGGGAACAGTTGTACATTCACGTGCTTCTGCGGTTGTACTTGTACCCGTGCTGAAAAAAAACATCTTTAATCTTCTCTCGTGTCGTGTATATCCGTCTCTTCCTTTTGGGCAGCTAGCTAAGCTTCTTCCTTCTGGCACCTTTGCGTTATCGATGTTTGCCTTGGACGTTGTCCCTCGTTCATGGTTGATTAGTTTCACTAGAGTCCGAAAAGATTAGATGTGGGCAATGTATAATAAAGTGAAAATTGAAAAGGAAAAAATATGAATACTTATATAACTGACAAAAGCCAATGGCACAGTATTTTTCGAGAACTGATGATCAAATGGCACAGATGGCTAGGAAAAAAAAAGATGAAATGAAAGTTGGAAACTTTATGGGCTCGCACCGTCGCACGCGAGCAACCAAGAAGAAAGCACGGCCCAATACATTTCAGGATTCAACGGGTACATCCTCTGCTGGCTGACACGGGGGGCGCGCCACTTTTTTTCGGTTCCCGTACCGTCCTGCTGGCGCTTGCACCAACCGTCGTCTCCCCAATTCGACCGTTGGAATGAAAGCGCCACCGCGCGAGCAAAAATCAAAAGAAAAAACTAATAAATCTGCAGCAACTGCACACTTCACGACCGTTGGGTTGCGCTGACGCGCTTCAAAGACCACCACTTCCCCCAGAGCACTGTGAACGCCCGCATTCTTACTTACTCACTCACTGCTGGTCAACAGAGCGAAAGTGCAAGAGCAGGAATCGCCATTAGAGAGAAAGAAGAGAGGCGTGCCGTCGCCCCGCCGCGCCGATGGGGTGCATCTCGTCGAAGCTCCTCCCGCCCGGGCCCGGAGGCCGCAGCGGCGGCAGCGTCGCGCGCGCCACGGTGCGCGGCCGCGTCGACCACGTCGTCTCCCTCACCTCCACCACCTACGGCGTCCTCGATCTCCAGAGCAAGCACGGCGCCGCCGCTGCCATGGAGCAGCCGCTGCCGCAGGAGCAGGAGAAGCCCATAAGCAGGGAGTGGAAGCGCGCCTCCAGCAAGCGCCCTCCGCCCCTCATTCTCCCGGACGCCGCCAAGAAGCCGGAGTCCGGCATGGAGGTGATCAACGCGTGGGAGATCATGGCCGGGCTGGAGGACGCCGATTCGCCCGCCAAGAAGCCGTCCAGGCCGGGCCGCTGGTCCCCCGCCAGGGTCCTCGCCTTGGCCCTGCCGTCGCCCAGGAGGTCGTCCGCGAAGAGGAGGAGCACGCCGGGGAAGGAGAACAGCCCGCTGCAGCGCTGCTCCGGCAACAGCAAGCCCAGCGACGTCGCCGACGAGGACAGGGCGGTCCTCAGGCCGTACAACTCCATCGACAACTCCAAGCTGTCCAGGGCGTCCAAGAGGTTCTCCCCCGCCAGCGCCCGGGTCGCTCGGAAGCCCAGCCCGGCAGAGACTGGCGGCGGCATGTCGTCGTCGCGCCGGAGCCTGAGCCCGCTGTTCGATCCGGAGCTCCTCGCGTCCATCGAGCGCGAGCTCTCCGAAGAAGGCGCCCACATCAAGCGGGTCATCGGGTCCGAGAAGCCTAAGCAGCCCAAGGTGGTGCCGGCGATCGTGGCGGAGGGCAAGTGCCCGCCCGGCGGCGCGGACGCGGTCGTGCTGTACACCACCACCCTCCGCAGCATCCGAAAGACCTTCGAGGAGTGCAACGCGGTGCGCGCCGCGATCGAGGCCCACGACGTGAAGGTCATCGAGCGGGACGTGTCCATGGACTCCGGCTACAGAGAGGAGCTGCGGCTGCTGCTGGGAGGGCGGGAGCTGCGGGTGCCCGCCGTGTTCGTCCGGGGGAAGCACGTCGGCGGCGCGGCAGAGGTGACCAAGATGGACGAGGAGGGCAAGCTCAAGGCCCTACTACAGGGGCTGCCGCGGGCGCGGGTCTGGTGCGCGGGGTGCGCCGGCGTGAGGTTCGTCATGTGCAGGGACTGCAACGGCAGTCGCAAGGTGCGCGTCGACGGCGAGAGGAAGGAGACGGCACAGTGCGGCGAGTGTAACGAGAACGGCCTGGTCCGGTGCCCCATCTGCTCGTGATGAGGTTGCAGTCGTGGATTGTTTGGTGTTGCAGTGGGTTGATTTGCTTGTCTACCCGTCTGATGTTCGAGCCTATGCTAGTAGGTGGCTCTGATTTTGCGATGTGCTTGTTGTGCTCTGCAACGGCTAATTAACAACTGTAATGTGTACCCGTTCATATTGTTCCGTAGGTAATCCAATTGCTTATCGTTCTTTCCTATTGAAGTTTTCAGATGCGTTACTCGCTATTCGGTTGTGTAATACAGGAGCAATGGTGCTAATTGCTTATTGAGTTCCAACTTTTGGCTCTGTAAATTTGTTATTCAATTATCTGTTTTTCTCCCATCTCAGATTGGTATTACAGTTGAGGATTCCAATCCAGAGAAATGGCATCATCAAAACTTCTATGGATTGTGTTTCTACATCTCAACTCCGTAGAAATTTAAACATCCATTCTAACCTTTCTTCTACACTCTATTCGTATAGAGTCGACATTTTACTTGTGTTTTTTCCGTATTCAATCAATATTGATGTAATTCATGTAATATTTTTTGTTAAATTCCTATGTTTTCTCCATCCTTGTGTTTAACGATTCTACAATCTAGATAGTTTGAGATAGTCGAGTGATTTGCAAAGGTAAATTTCCCCCGGTTGCACATGAACATACGAGAGCCACACTTCAACCTACTAGAACTAACCGTCTTAAAAGTAGGAAAATAGTTTTTTTCGATTAAAATGAAGACACACACGCACCTCTACGCATGAGAAAAACACACATTACACTAAGTTTGTACTTAATGTACCGTGTGTATCTAAATATGACAACCAAGATTCTTGATAGATAAAACAAATCTCACATATCACATATCATATGCATAGGTAAAACAAATCTCACATATCATGCCAATTATTAATAACAACCTATGAATACTTAAAGAGTAAAATGCTTGTGAGATCATCAAGTTGTCGTGGATGAGCGGATTAGCCATCAACTCGGAAAATGCTAACTATTCGTCACCGAGTTGTATGTTTGTGACATGTTGGTCATTCCGCGACAACATCGTCACGTCGACAGTTAGTTCGCATACGCAACCAGCTATTTTTTTTGCTACCCCCTTCAGCTTTAGTTCTTCTAATTGCTAGTCCTTTATTCTAATCAGCCTAGAGGACCTCCTGTTGTGGTCGTGCTAGCTCGATCCTGTCACCTTGCTGCAGCAGAGACCAATTTTATTGGTTGCACGGCTACAGCAGAGACCAGATTCGTGTACGTGTACATATACTGAATGAAATCGACAGGCTATATTTCAAGGACAACACACAATTGAGATGATCTCAATCATCTTGTTCCATAAACCATTTTTGCTTCTTCTCATACCAAGCCCTTTTCCTCGGGGTCAAGGAGTCGAAGTCGGTCATCATGATTTGGGCCTCGTTGGCGAGCAACGCGTGCTCCACTTCCTTGGCCCTAGCCTGGGTATTGGTCTCTTTGATCTCTTCCTTCTTCTTGTTTGTCTTGTCCTTTTGGGATATGAACCCCTTCAAGGTTCTTGCAAGGAAATTTTCGAAGCATGCATCACGCTTCGCCTCCATCTTGGTAATGGTCCTCCCCCTCGGCCGGTTCTCATTTGGGCAGGCAGCGACCTCACCATGGTCGGTCGCCGAATCTTCCCCTCCTCTCTTCAACGATGCTATGAGCTCCGTCCATTTTGGACAATCTTTGAGCTCATTCCAACAATGGGTCAACATATTACATAAATGGTTTCCCCCCATGTTCTGCCTTGAAGCTTTCCAAAGCTCGAAGCACCTATTTGACAAATGAAACCACAAACACCTATAAATTGATTGCATCTTTTGAAGCACCCTTTTGCTCGGACCCCTTGATTGCATCTTGCCCGATCGCCATCAATGCTTCGCAAAGCAAAATGTCCTCGCTTGGGAGTACACCAAGGTCCTCATGGACGTGGCCTTGATCTTTTGCATGGCGGCTTGTCGAGATAGCTCGTCCATGTACAATGGCTCCTCGGCGATGTAGATGGCCTCTTGGGTCTGGGTCTCTTGGCCATCATCATTGATCATGTCGGCCATGAAACCCTCCCCATAACCCTCTCCATCGTCTTCATAGTACCTCGGGTTGTCCGGGGTGGGCACGATCATTTCATCGAGCAGGTTCCGCGCGCTGGGGAGATTGGCCGCAAGGATAACCCGAGGCTACTTTGCTCGTGCCATCGGCGACTCGCCGGCTAGAGGGACCGCATTGAGATTGTGGGCCATGGATGGGATGATGATCGGCGCGGAATCGAACATTTCCGACGAGGTGGAGAAGCGGGACCCTCCAGCTAGGGCGAGGCCGTGGCCTGACAGAAAGCCATACGACATCAACATCGACGCTGCTGTAGACAAGACTTGAGACTGGGATCTGGGCGGTCGTGCCGAAGAAGCTGAGCTCACAGCCACGGCGGTGACGATGATAGACGGTTGGATGAACCCTCGCATGAGGAGTGTAGCGGTCTTGGCGACGATGACATCTATGTCCACGGCGGCGGCGGTCTGCGCCTCGTCGGCCTTGCTCTTCATACTCTTCCTTCGGATGCCCTGCTTCTCCATCTCCTTGACTCTCTACTAATTGGTGAGCTCTTTTTTCGGCTTGCGCAACTTGACGGGGGCCTCCAGGGCAGCGGTGGTGTCCGAGGCGGGGACGAGGGTGGTTCCTTAATTGGCGACACTATGAAATAAGGTGGCTAGAGCCTCTTCCTCATATCGGTGAGGCCATGTGTGGCTGAACCGACGAGCTTCCAGCGTTTTGTGCTCCCTGATCTGGTAATTATGCGATATCTGATGCTCCAAGCGCATTCCTCATGGTGGAGTCGACAACCGGCTGTGGGTGGTTTTGTTCTTGGTCAGATGCAAAAAAAAAATCATGGTGAGATACGTGGTGTTCTTGTTCAGTATTTGTGCTATAGCCAGATCCATTTTACTTTTATTTTGTGCTAGGATAGGCGACAACCTGGAGGCCGACTTGCTCCTCCATCTTTTTCTCGGTCTGGATTTACTTCCATTAAATTCATGTTAATGGAGTTGGATTTGTTCATTCGAATGGTGAAAAAAATGTAGATTGGAATGGTCAATTTTAGATCCTAAAGTTTCCTCCTGAATTAGGGATTGAGATTTTTTCCACATGTTCGGGGTTATTCTATTTCTGGGGGTCGCAGTTCGTCGCTGCTCGCTGGAGTTTATGTCGATCATGTCGGGTTATCCAGGCGGTATAGGAAGTTTAAGGGTTTTTTTGCAAAAAGGAAAAAAACACTATCCACGTGAGCAACTTAACGGTAGCTATGATGAAATGATCAATGCATCACAAACATACAACTTTGTGACTGATAGTTAGCATTTTCTCATTTGATAACCAATCCGCTCATTCGTGGCAACATGATGAACTCTCAAACGTTTTACTCATACTTAAATTATATGATTATTGATAATATTTAGTAAGTTTTTCACAAATCAAATCAAAGTAGGTAACTGAATTATGTTATGCAGTTATATGAGGTAAAATAGCTTTGTGAAGAATCAAAGTTTAAGATAAAACTGTGAATATCTAACCCCCTCTTATAGGGTCTTAAAGCCTATTGATTTTGTCTCAAGTCAATCAATTGTACGTTTGGTCAAGTTTATGGAAACAAACATCAATATCTACAATACCAAGTAATTATTGCTAGATCTATTATACAATATGTTTTCATATTCTAGTTACTGGTAAAAATTCTTTTCCTTAGAAGTTCATTTACCAATGTATGTATCTTCTCTGTTCGTGATCGTCTTTACAACGTTTGGATAATGATGACTTATTTACGATGGCTTGTACACGTTTGAAGAAGCTGACGAGGGATGACAACATAGTTTACGGGTCAACCCTCCTTCACCTTAGACGATTTACGAGTCTTTCATGTACTTGTATTGTGCTGCCTTTTCTGTTTTGTTTTATTCATATAATGCATCCTAGCTATGCAAAGCTGGGTATGAGGATTCTGTTGACAAAAGTTCAAGAATTAATTGACCCAATCACAGGGAAATGGG
>QRDG01000674.1:0-71420 GCA_012064385.1 Puccinellia tenuiflora
TGCTTCACATAGGAATTGATTGCATACAAACGATGCTTATTATATTAGTAGAAGTGATTTCCACATCACTCATAATATCATTCAGATCACCTAAACAAACAACCGGCTTCCCTAGGTTATCATTTACAAAGTTAGAAATATGATCCCATATCATACTAGTGTGGCGATGATGAGGATCACCATAAACACAAACCAAAGCAAATTCCATGTTATTAGTTCTATTAACAACTAGAGCTAAAATCAAGTAGTGGTTAGAGAACTTGACAGAAACACAAACTTCATCAGACCAAAGCAACCAAAGCCCGCCTGAACGACCATTAGATGGGACTACAAAACTATCATCAACATTAAAGCGAGAACTAAGATGGGACGAATTGTACCGTGATGTTCTTATCTCTGAAATAAAAGTTATCTGCACACCTGTGGAGTTCATGAATCTGGCAAGGTACTCCATTTTAGTGGAGGTGTCAAGGTCCTTACCCATACCTCGTCAGTTCCAGCTAGCGAGCTTCATGGCTGGTCGAAGTCGAGTTTGGACGCCCAAAGTTCCAGCACGTGTTGGACGCATTCCTCCGTCTCCAGCTGCAATGGGAGTAGACACAGTGTAGGCGTTCCCAACTGCCGCATCCAAACCAGCATCAAGCAGGCGGTCTGCTCCAGTAGAGGTTGCTTCTGGAGGCTCTCGTACTGTGTTTGACATGAGCATCAGTTGCAGCCACAGCGACCACCTCTCTCTTCAGGCAGGATCAAATCTTTCCTCGCGAGAGAGAAGCAATCCAAAGAAACTTCCGCAGAAACCAGTGAGATCCGGAACTCCAACGAGGAATAAGGCAGGAATCGGGAATTTGAAGATCGTAGCTATCTTATTTGGGGATTTTTTTTGTCAAGGCTTTGACGTGGTGATAATTTGGGGATTTTGGTCAAGGCTTTGAAGGGAGAAGGGTTACGGGAGGGCAGATCAAGGAGGAGCTTAGGGATTGAGCAAGAAAGAGAATCGATTGGAGGCTTAGATCGGAAGAGGAAATCAGTGGGGAATTAAGGAGAGAGGAATCGGCATATCGCCAGACTCGGCATGTCGCCAAATGCCATACGGCAACCCCAGCCAGACAGACACATTGAAAGGCTCAAAATTCGCTCCTGAGGAGTCGAACTCGGGTGGGCAGCCTAGCCACTGCTAGTGCTTGCCACTGAGCTAGAGCTCAGTCCTCAAATAGAGGTCAGTTTATCCAACATTGAAATGCAGAGACAATAAAATAACAAAAAAGTTGATATATTTGGTTAGTGAGCGAACCCAATGCTACACGACGGAATGGCCCAGTACCCCGCGTCAGGGTGCAAGTGGGACGCCCCGCGGGAGGCCGCGTACCCGCCGCATATGGCCACAATTGTTACGCGGTATGCCGCGACGCGCCGCATAGGAGCCGCGTTATGTTGCTCGGCCGCACCGCTCGATAGCTCTCTTCTCCCCGCCTCTCAGGACACAAACCCAACTCCATACAGAGAGAGATTCAGACCGCCGCATGCAGCTGCTATTGCTTCGTGGTTTTCGTGCAATCCACCGAGCTCTCTTCAGAATCGTTATTGCGCGCGATTGCAATGGCGTCCACGTCGAGCTCGACGGCTGTGAACGAGAGGGAGCAGAAGCGGAAGAGGACAACAATCGGGGGAGACACCACGGCGTCAGCAGGAGCGGGGACGGAGGCGCAGCCATCCAAGTGGCGGACGCGGCGCGAGCATGAGATCTACTCGTCGAAGCTCTTCGAGGCCCTCCACCTCGTCCGCGGCGGCGGGTTGTCGGCGGCCCCGGCGCGCGGCCTCGCCGTGAGGGAGGCGGCCGACCACGCGCTCGCGGGCGCTCTCGCTGGAGCCGCACCATCGCCGCCTTCCGCTGCCGACGTCTCCAGACCGCCCACCGCGCGCGCTTCGTCGTCTTGGTCTCTCCACTAGCGGCACGGCGCGCCCGACGACCCGCCACCGCGTGGCCTCGCCGTGAGGGATGCAGCCGACCACGCGCTCGCAGTGGCTGCTCGCGGGTGCTCCCGCTGGAGCCGCGCCATCCTCGCCTCGCCCGCTGCCGACGTCTCCAGGCCGCCCACCGCGCGCCTCCGCGTCTTGGTCTCTCCACTAGCGGCGCAATGCGGCAGCCGCGGGCCGGCCCGCATATGCCGCTTCTTTTCCTGACAGTTCCGTGGATGCTCGCATGTGCAGCTAAACGGGACCAAATTTGCGGCGCCGCGGACGGCCCGCTCCCACTTGCACCCTTAACCCCGCCTACACACACCAAGGAAAGGCACATCTGCTCTAGCGCTGCGTTGCTAGCTGGATGTTCAAAGGCGGTGTTTTCCACGAGCTAGGGCTAGTTCTTTTCAGCTTAAAAACAAGCTTAGCTTAGAAACTAAGCTCCAGCCAAAAAAACTCGTTTTTTAAGCTGGGATTAAATTTTCAGCCACCATCGCTCGCTGTGTAGTTGGACAAAGAGTGACTTCTTTTAAGTTTATGCTTATGCATAAACTTGCTTATAGATTCCGGTGGGTAGAAACTGCGGGTGGGAGACTTCTTTTCAGTTTTTCCTGTTTTGTTTATTTGGTATGATGAGTTGTAAGGTGTCTGTTATGCCCCTGAATTTGGTTTGTGCACTTAATAAAGCGATATATAGCAACATATGCTAATTTTTTTGTAGATATCAAATAAAAATAATATGAAAAGGTCATAGTGATTTCGAAATTACAATAGAAATGGTTTCGTTTCATTCAGTACATGCAGTGATCTCAAAATTACAATGAAAATAACTTCTCAAGCTACTATTCCTTCAGCAATTCTCTGTCGTAGTGCACCCATGATGCTATCAGATGATGAGGGAGCAGTTCCACAAGTAAAAGATGTGCTATCCTCGTGAACATATGGGCATTGCTCAAAGTTGTGGAAATGCTGATCATATAGCTTAGTGTCACGGATGAAGTTATGCAAACACATGCACGCAGTGATGATCTTCGTTTGCGTAAGAGGCTCGTGATAATGTGGTATTGCAAGCAGAATGCGCCACTTCATCTTTAGAACGCCGAATGCTCTTTCAATAGCATTTTGTAGACATGAATGAAGATGGTTGGATCTCTCATCATATTTGCTGGAGGTGCCGATTGGAATTCCGGAACATGATGGCGTTGCTCTTTGAATGGGGCGAGATAACTAAGGAGTGCGAAGTTTTTTGCTTCAAGTTCTTGAAGATCGAGGCCCCCAGGTCTTTCGGGTGACATAGGACATCCCAGTTAGCCAGTCTATATTTCTTCTTTTCGTTATCCCCTTACCAAAAAAATCTCGCTCGGTAGTAGTCCAAACGTTTGAGTACTCTTTTCGGTATTTAAAAAAAGGATAACATATATAGAACCATATTGCTAAGAACATAGTGGATAAGTACCAAACAACCACCAACTGAAAGTAATTTCCTTTCCAGCTGCTAAGTCTCTTCTCCAACCGTTTCTCGACCAATTTCCATTCAGCATTTGTGAGTGTACGATAATGTATCGGTATCCCAAAATAAGACATAGGAAATTGGCCTTGTTCACAACCGAATAATTCGGTATACAACGCAATGTGTTCTCGTGCTTCTCCGAAACCAAATATCTTACTCTTATGAAAATTTATTTTAATTTTAAGCCCGAAAGTTGCTCAAACGCCGAAAGAATTAACTTCAGGTTTTTAGCTTTTTCGAGATTATGTTCCATAAAGAGTATAGTATCATCAGCATATTGTAGGATCGACAATCCACCATCAACCAGATGTGGTACCACTCCTGCAATTTGATCTGAGTATTTTGCACGCTCTATTGATACGTCCATTTCACATCACTATTTTGCATCATAATTTATTTTTATTCATTGATATATTTCATATTGTGGTTAATTATTTAAGATATTTTACGTTATTTTGCATGTTTTGCATTTTTTGGAGATTCGTCTGCCGGAGTCCGAAATCAGCTGGAAAAGTACCTGTCAAGACACCTGACCTGCGAAGCTCAGAAAATTCCAGAAAAATTCAGGAGATATTATTTTTGGAAACAAGTCACGGATCCAAAAGGGGGCACGGAGGCGAGCCACAAGGGGCAGGGATGACCCCTGGCCGCGGGTCCAGGTGGGGCCGTGGCTGGGACCCGCCCCTGGTCCTTGTGGCCCCTCTCCGGCTCCCCTTCGGTGTATTACTAGCCCTTTACCTAAAAACATCGGTAGAGGCCTCGAAGAAATATTCCGCCGCCTCTGCGAGGCGGAAACCAGAAGAGCTCCAGCAGATTGAAATCTGTCGGGGAAATTCCCTCCCGAAGGGGGGAATCGCCGCCATCGTCATCGCCATCACGCCGGGCATCATCGGGATCATCATCAATATCATCTCCATCTCCATCATCACCCCATCTCATCTCGCTGTATCTTTTGAAGTTGTGACTTGTTAGTTCATTGGGATCACTTCCCGAGTGTTGATTACCCTTTGTAGTTGATGCTTGTAAGTTTTATCGGTGAATTACCGTTACGATCAGATTGTTATCCATATTCATACCACCACTAATCATTATCTATATGATGTCTTGTGAGTAGTTAGTTTGGTTCTTGAGGACATGGGGAAAGCCTAGTTGCTAGTAATTGCATAATCTTGAGTAATATTTAATTACTTGATGATCTATGTTGTGTTGTTATTTCTCTAGTGGTATCGTGTGAACGTCGACTACATGATACTTCACCTTTTAAGGGACTAGGGGAATGCATGGTGTAATTAGTTTGCTTATGGTAGGGTTGCCGGAGTTAGAGAAACCTGAACCCCAGTTTCAAAACTAGTGCATTAGGGGGTGTAGGATCCCGGAGTTTAAAGCTATGGTTAGGTTGTTATCTTAATTACTTTCTCGTAGTTGCGGATGCTTGCGGGAGGTTTAATCACAAGTATGCATTTGTTCAAGTAAGGGCGGTGTGTTAGCATAGGTTCACCCACACAACACTTATCAAAACGTTGAAGATTAATCAACGGTATGCAATGAAAATGGCTAGGCAGAAACTCCCATGTGTCCTCAAGAACGTTTTAATCATTATAAGTAATACAACCGGCTTGTCCTTTGTGCTAAAAAGGATTGGGCTACTCGCTGTAACAATAGTTGCAATCTTTTATTTACTCATTATTTATTTGCTTGCTATACCAAAAACCCATAAATATTTTCCTTTTAGTTCTTGCAGTGAAACCTTGCTAAGATCCACTTGTCAACACCTTCTGCTCCTCGTTGGGTTCAACACTCTTACTTATTGAAAGGACTACGATAGATCCCCTATACTTGTGGGTCATCATCTATCATGATGGCCAACATATCAACCACAATATTAAGTAATATCGAAGATAGGGGATCACCTCGACGTAGGCCTTTTTTTGTTTTAAAGTAGTGTCCAATGTCATCATTAACTTTGATGTCAACGCTGCCTCCAGTAACAAAATTATATACCCACGTACACCAAGTTTCGGAGAAGCCTTCAATACGAGTAACACTTGATAAAGAAAATGCCATTTAACTTTATCATATGCCTTCTCAAAGTCGATTTTTGAGGATTACACCATCCAATTTCTTGTGGTGTAGTTCATGAACTGTTTCATGCAAGGTTACAACTCCATCCATTATGTAGCATCCTTGCATAAAGGCTGTCTGAGTAGGATGGACTACATGGACCGCCACTGAGTTTAGACTTATTGTCGCAACTTTCGTGAATATTTGAAACTCACATTAAGAAGACAAATAGGTCTATATTGTTGGATCCTTTCTGCATTCTTAATTTTTGGTAACAAAATGATCTCCCAAAGTTCAACTTAAATAGTTCAGGTTGTCCTACGTGAAACGCGTTGAACAACTCCATTAAATCGACCTTAATTATATCCCAAAAGTGTTGATAAAACTCAGCCGGAAAACCATCTGGACCGGGAGCTTTATTATTTTCCATTTTGAAAATAGCTTTCTTAATCTCTTCCTCCACAAATGGAGCAGTAAGAAAAGCATTCTCCTCATTAGAAACTTGTGGGATATCTTCTATACGGGATTCTAGAGTGAAGTTACCTTCATCTAGAGCCCCAAATAGAGTCTTATAATATTTTGTTATGTAGCCTTTTAATTCCTCATGTCCTTCAATAAGGCCCTCATCTTGATGAAATTGTGCATATACTTCTTCCTATGCCTGCCATTAGCCAGCATATGGAAGTATCTAGTATTACTATCTCCTTCCAAATAAATTGGGCTTTTGATCGTTGATACCCTTTCAGTTCCTCTTCACGGAGTAGACATGCAATCTGTTCATTCGCTTGAGATTTTTGCTCAAGTTCTAAATCAGAGAGTACACGTATTTCCGCTAGTTGCTCAAGATTATCAATAATCTCAGAAAGATGTTTCTTATCTTTTTTATATATCCCAACGATATGACGCGCCCAACTTCTAAGGTGTTTCCGTAATGCACGGATTTTATTATTCCACCTTTGGATTGGGTTTTGTCCAGGCACCGACCTGTTCCACACTTCTTTCACCATGTCCACAAAATCATCTCGGTTAAACCAACCCAACTCAAATTTGAATTGTGGCGTTTTCTCTTTTAGTTTTGTTTCGCTAGTGTCCAAAAGTATAGGGGCATGACCTGACGTTGCCTCAATACGTTCGAGCGCGCGCACCCTAACCATAGGGTATTAATCCCATTCAGCATCCATTAACAAGCGATAAGTTTTTCGTATGTGGGTACTGTTCTATTGTTTTCCCAAACATATTGCCTTCCTGACATATTGAAAGTGCATGGTTGCCCCCATGTGTGGTTTTGGTGACAATCTCTATGAACTAATATGTGCTTTGATCTATACTTGTAGGTTTGGTCCATTAGCTTGCTTGATCTCCATATGTTGGAGTCAAGGCTAAAAGAAGAAGATCATTTGTTGATCAAAGCCAAGGTGCTTCTCTATGAGCATGAATCAATAGGAAGATCCTATGTAGCTCATGGAGGATGGCGTCATGGTGATCGTCATCAAGATAAAGGCCAAGTAAAGATATGCCGAAGAGCTGCTTCTCCCATATTGGTGTATGGGGGAGCAACATGTGAGTCTTCACCAAGCGAAGCCCAATCAAGAAAGGTGTTTCGTCTTGAGGAGATGAAGATCGTCATCATCGACCTCAAGTGTATTATGCGCAAGGCAAATGTATGATCTTGATAGGCTTTCTATTTTACCGGTCTCATGATGTTAGTTGAGAGACCGGGTTATAGGATAGATAGCCGTACTATCAAGAGGGGCTCTCGCCCGAGTATCTTGATCGTATCGTTCGTGGAGAGCTCAAACCTTTGCATCCTTGCAATCATATTTATTGGTTCTTATTTGGCTCTTATCATGGTGTGGTCTTGGTGCTTGTCGTGCTTGTCATGACAAGGCTAAGTTCACCGAAAACGGTTTTCATATGCATCTTCTATTGCGTTTTTGGTTTTGGAGAATTATCGGTTCGTCTTTTATAGAGAGGTTTTAACTTTCTCCATTTGGTTTTATCCTCCCTTGTTGGACTATGATGTTTCTCTGAATATTATTGTAGAGCTCGTCGTTACGATTCTAACGAGCCCAAGATCATCGAAAACGGAGTCCAGATGCAAAAGTTATGCCCGTTTTCGTTTTGCTCTTTATGCAGTTTTTCAGTGGGGCGGAAGTTCCGGCCCTGAGGCCGGAAATTCCGGCCCCCGGAAGTTCCGGCCCATATTTTCATCTGAGCATTTTTGGCTAGGTCTTTTTGTGTTTCTCTCTGGAGGGGTCCCGGAATTTTGCCCCGGAAGTTTCCCCGGAAATTTTCGGTGGGACGGAAATTCCGGTCCTTGGTCCGGAATATCCGGTCTAAGAAAAATTTGGCTAAGTCTTTTTGCGATTTTCTCTCTGGAGGGGGTCCGGAAATTCGCCCCGGAAATTTCCGGGGACCGGAATATCCGGCCCTTAACCCCGGAATTTCCGGCCTCCCGTGGCTGTAACGGTCATATTTTGGGGGAGGCTATAAATAGCCTCCTTCTTCCCCAAGAGGCTGCAGCCCACTTTTTATCTCTCTCCTCCATTATTTGACCTCGAAAAAGCTTGGGTTTCTCTCAATCCCTCAAATGATTCTTGCCCAAATTTAGGGATTCAAGAGAGGAGATCTAGATCTACATTTCTACCAATCCATCTCTGCTCTAAGTGAGGGGAACCCCTTTGGATCTAGATCTTGGGATTTATTTATTGAGTTTCTCTTTGTTCTTCCTCTTAAATCCCTCCATAGCATTAGTTGCTTTGGTTGGATTTTGCAGAGAAGGATTTGACCACTTAGTGTGTTCTTGCCTTTTGCATTGGTTGCATCGGGTTGTGCTCTCCACGGTGATATATGCGATTGACGTTGAGAAGCTTGTTACTCTTGGGTGCATTGTGTTCCAAAGAGCTTTGTGCCTCTTGGGTGCATTGTGTACCCTAAACGGTTTGGTGTGCCGCGAAGACTTCGAGTTGTGAAGCTTCGGGAAGATTTGGGAGCCCCCAATTTGGTTATGGGTGTGTGCCCCAAAATCGTTGTAAAGGCTCCGGATTCCGCCTTGAAGGATTCCGATAGTGGAAGGTGAACCTAACCCTTGGGGTGAAGTTCATCGGAGAATAGGGTGAGGCCTTTGTGGCATCTTGAGTAGGCCTCTTGTGGCGAGCTCACACCCCTCCAACGAGACATACTCCCTTAAGAAGGAGGAACTCGAGAATACATCCTCGTCTCCGCGTGCCTCGGTTATTTCTATACCCGAGCTTTTTACTTATGCAATTTACATTGTGATAGCCTTTGTGCTTGAAGTTTTATATCTAGCTATCACCTTGTTGCTTGCCTTGCTTAGCATAAATTTTTGGTGCACATAGGTGAGCCTAGTTTATTTAGGTTGTTGGCTTGTTAATTTAAACACCTAGTTTTATTCCGCAATTATCAAGCCTTAAACCGGAAAAGTTTTAATCGCCTATTCACCCCCCCTCTAGGCGACATTGTTTGTTCTTTCACATATTAACCTCCCGTAAGTACAGACTGTCTATGACATGCCAATAGTTATCGAACCGATCATTGTTCTTATCTTGCTGAAATCTTAGGATGTTAACATCCCCTCCTATTAGAATAAGATATGGATTATCTTTAGCAAGATTAGCAAGTTCCCGGAGGAAGGCCGCCTTGTGTTCATCTTGGAAGGTACCGTACACAGGGGTCGAGGCTCTTGGGGGCACGTCACCGTTGTAACAGCCCCACTTTTGATACCTGAAAATATGGGTAAAATTTTCACTTTTGCATCTCATTTGCATCATAGCATTCCCTAATTTATTTTTGCTTCACATGAAATAATAAGGAAGCAACAATTAAGAAATCAAAGATGGTGATGTGAATGGTGAACAAAATTCAAAGCAACTAAACATATTTGTCCAGGAAGTTCCAAAGTTAAATTATAATTATTTTACAAAGGCATTTTTAATGCAAATGTAATTTATAAAAGGGGAACATCCAAAATGGGCGCAAATCAAACTTGAATTTCTAAACCAACATAAACTTCCAAAAATTCCAAATAAAAATATGGTGGGCTTCCTTATCTTGTTCTGAGACTCCATGAATATTTTTATAATTTTTGGAAATGAATTGAGGCCTCAATTAAATAGAAAAGGCTGCTGTTCTTTTAAAGAAATAAAAACAGAGAAGGAAAAGGCAGGCGGGGGGTTATCTGCAAAATGTCCTTCTCCTTCACGCTGTAGCGACCGCGTCCGCGTCCGCCCGCCACCTTTGACGATGAACCCCGTCGCCAGTGTCGCTGCTCCCTCGCTCCCCTGGCCCCCCATGGAGGATAAGGAGGCTCCCCTCGACGTGCTCTCTCTCTCTCCCCTCCTGTTTTCCCCCCCGTGCAGCAACCCTAGATCGAGCGGAGTATGGCCGCCGACTGACCGAACCGCCGCCGCTCGCCGCCGACGTTGGAGACCGCTCGAAGTAGATCGAAGCAGGCCGTCGTCACCGCCTCGTCTCCGTCTACCTCCTCCCCGAGCCCTGCATGCTAGGACGCCGCCGTTCGCGCGAATCAAACCGTCTCCGCCACCGCCGTCCGCCGCCGTCTGAGCTCGAATCCGGCGCCGTCCGAGCTTCTCCACCTCCACCAAGCACACCCATGCACTCAGGGTGAGCTCACGGTTCTCCCGGACCTCTCCTTCCTCTTCCTCCCCCTCTGGTCCGTCGATTCGCCGTAGACCGAACCGATGCCTCCGGCGTAGCTCATCGCCGGTGACCTTTCCGGCGACCATAGGGTCCCTAACGCCGCCACCCAGTTCCCCTCTCCGTGCTGCACGCAATGCGGCCCCGTTCTAGATCCCTACCGCATGCAATCGACGGATGCGTCCTCGCCTTGCCGCCGGTCACCGTGCCGCGCCGCACCGGTCGTGGCGTCCCCGCGCCAGTCAAACCTGCCAGTGGCCCTTCAGCCGACGTGGACGCTGGCGCGGCTCTGGCCCCGCCCGTCAGCCGCCGTGGCTAGCCCCGCCTGGGTACAAATCGTTTCGGCTGTTTTCTGGAAATTCAAATAATTGGCAGAAAATGAATATGAACTTTGAAATTTGACAACTTTTGAACCACAAGTCCAAAAAATGCAAATAATATGTCATTTTGCTCAGGGATAAAATGTCTACCTGTTAGTACCCTTGGTAGAATTAATTGACCAAAATAAATTGCCAGGAATTAATAAAACAAATATGGCAGAAATAAGGTGGATTTTGTAAATTTCATAACTTGAGTTCTACCCACTCAAAAATTGTGTTTAAGCTCTCAAAATGTTCAGTAAACAATGGACTACCACTTTATGCCATTTGAGAGAAATGGAGAATTAAATTTTAGTGCTGTTTACATAAATTACTAAAATGGCAGATTTAAATCCCATATTGAAAATATCATAGCTTGGTGGATATTAATTCAAAAATTGCAAATGATATACCAAAATGACCAGCAAAGCAAATGCTATCTATGTATGTTAATATCACATCATGCAAATAAATTTTCCTTTGATGTTAATTTCGAATTGGTTAAAATGATTTAAATCGCATAACCGTTTAAATCACCATTTCTTCACCGTTAATCGGAAAAATGCAAACGAGGTACCAAAATGATCAGTAGGACAATACCTATCTAATAATGTCATTTTCATGCATTTAGGACCCTGATACGTCTCCAACGTAAACATAATTTCTTATGATCCATGCTTATATTATACCAATTGCTACATGTTTTATTCACACTTTATAGCATTATTATGCATTTTCTGAAACTAACCTATTAACAAGATGCCACAGTGTCAGTTCCTGTTTTTTGCTGTTTTTCTGTTTCAGAAAATCACTTAAGGAAATATTCTCGGAATTGGACGCGACAAAAGCCATCGACCTTATGTTCCAGAGGACTACACGATGCCCGAAGGAGAGGTGCAGGAGGGCCGTGGGCCTCCCACACCATGCCCTCACGCGGGGTACACCCTGGCCGCGCGACCACGTGGTGTGGGGCCCACGAGCCTCCACCGACGTCGCCCCTTCGCCTATATATTGCCCCCGATGCATAAACCCTAAAACAATCCGTCATATTCCAAAGAAACATCTGCAGTGCCGCCGCCATCGCCGACAAGTTTCGGGGGACAGAAGTCTCTGTTCCGGCACCCTGCCGGGACGGGGAAGTGCCCCCGGAGCCATCTCCATCGACTCCACCACCATCTTCATCGCCGTTGCTGACTCCCATGATGAGGAGGGAGTAGTTCTCCCTCGGGGCTGAGGGCCGTACCGGTAGCCATGTGGTCTATATCTCTATCTCCCATGATGTGATCTATATGTGATCATGAGCTTTGCAATCTAGATGTTGTTATGTTACTCAAGTGGGCTTTATTTATGTGATCTCCGGAGACTCCTTGTCCCACGTGTGTAAAGGTGACAGTGTGTGCACCGTGTGGGTCTTTAGGCTATATTTCACAAGATACTTGTTCACTGATTTATTATTTGAGTTGGATGTCTCTATGAAATTGTGGTGTGTTAGTACCTCCTATGAATGCTCATGGTCCAGTGTGGGGTATTCATTAGTACTTGGGAATATATGTTTGAGGCATGCTTTTGCATTCCTACACAATGAATTAGTGTCCGTTATCCAGCCGGAGAATACTTTGGAGTAGTATATTGAAGTGCTTATATTTATATTCAATTATGATTGCATTGTTGAGAGTGACCACTGGTGAAAGTATGATCCCTAGTCCTTGTTTCTAAGCATTGAAACACCATTTACAACAAGTTCTGCTACATGTTTGCTTGCTGCCATTTTTATTTCAGATTGCAATTACTACTTATAATCATCCATATTATTTGTATTTCACTATCTCTTTGCCGAACTAGTGCACCTATACATCTGACAAGTGTATTGGGTGTGTTGGGGACACAAGAGACTTTTTGTATTGTGATTGCATGGTTGCTTGAGAGGGATACCTTTGACCTCTACCTCCCTGAGTTCGATAAACCTTGGGTGATTCACTTAAGGGAAACTTGCTGCTGTTCTACAAACCTCTGCTCTTGGAGGCCCAACACTGTCTACAAGAATAGAAGCGTGTGTAGACATCAAGCTATTTTCTGGCGCCGTTGCCGGGGAGGTAAGGTAAGCGGCACTCACACTCCAACAACAAAGCTATCCGGCAACGAAGCTATTTTCTGGCGCCGTTGCCGGGGAGGTAAGGTAAAAGGTACTCACATCATCTGGCTACTAAGCTATTTTCTAGTACTGTTGCTATTGTGTGAGTGCTCGAAGTTATTTCCTTTAGATTCTGCAATTATATCTTTTTGTTTCTTGTTTTTAATTTCACTAGTTAGGCTTAATGGAAAACAACAACAAAAATTAGTATTAGTTCTTTGGAAATCATTTTTGCTAATGCTATGGAAAAGTCTAAGCTTGGGAAAGCTAGTTTTTATGAAAATGATCTTTTTAGTTCCCCAACTTTAGAGGAGAAAATTTGCTCTGATAATACTTTGTCTCCCATATGTGATAATTCGAATCATGCTTGTGATATTCTAAATCCACCTACTGAAAGTATTCCTTTTAAAATACCTATGAAAATTGTTGAAAAGGTTATGGATGAATGTTATGCAGGGGATGGAACAATCCGTCCAAGTGATCACTTGTTGAAACTTACAGAACTTTGTGAGTTGTTTAAGATTGCAGGTTTATCAAGAGAAAATGTCATGAAGAAATTATTTCCATTGTCACTTAAGGACAAAGCAAGGGAGTGGTATGATCTACTTGATGATCCTCATCATTTGGAGTGGAAGGAGCTTGCAAATCTCTTTTACTCTAAATTTTATCCTCCTTATGAAATGCATTTGGATAGGAATTACATTTTTAATTTTTGGCCTCATGATGGAGAAAGCATTGCTCAAGCTTGGGGAAGGCTGAAAACATTAATACTTAAATGTCCTAACCATGAGCTTCCTAAGAAAATAATTGTTACTAATTTTTATGCAAGGCTTTCAGGTGATTGCAATAATTATCTAGATGCCTGTTCAGGGGGTTCTTTCACAAGTAAGAAGGTTGAAACTAGATGGGATCTTCTTGAGAAAATTCAAGACAATACTGAAGGTTGGGAGAATGACAAAGGTAAAGAATCAGGTATAAACTATGAATATGATTGCATTAAGTCCTTCATTGAAACTGCTGTTTTTCAAGAGCTTAGTGCTAAATATGGTCTTGATTCTCAAATTATTGTTGATTGTTGTAGAGCCTTTGCTTCTCATATTAATGTTCCTAAAGAAAATTGGGACCTATATCATGAACCTTTTAAAGACACTTGCATGAAAAATGATATTGTTGTTAATGATTGTAATAAACGTGCTCAAACTTCTGAAAATACTATCTCTTATAAGCATGTTAATTTTTGTGGAGTACTTAGACCTTGTAAAAAGAGCCAAATTGAAGAAGAATATTGTATCCATCATAGGAATGAAAAAACTAGAACTTGGAATAGAGCTCTTGATGATCTTGGTGAAAAAGTTTGTGCCCACTATCCTTTTATTTGTGAACTTTGCTATAAAGTTGGTCATTTCAATTTTCAATGCTCAGGGAAAGATAATAGCCTTTCTAATCCAATGAGTACTGCGAGTCTGTATTGTGATGACATGATCACTCCTAATCAGCATGATGAACTTATATTATTTTTGGGGTGTGAAGAGTTATCAAGAAAAACTTCTTTAATAGATATGAGTGCTTTTGATATAAACAGCGTCCTGCATGGTTGTCATCTTTATTGTGTTGATAATTGCCATACAAATACTTATATACAAAATATTATACAAGATGGGATTTTACCAAAATATGACAGGACTAATATGTGTTTTGATCTTATCAATGAAAGAGAAGAATCCTTCCAAGTTTCCTCTGTTGTTTCTAACAATAAACCAGGTTATGTGGAGAAGCTTCCTTTCAAGGCTCTCCCTCCTAAGAAGGGAAAGAAGAAGAAGAAGATGAAGAGTAAAAGGAGAGAGGAAATGGTACCTTTCCCTAAACATGTTGCTCCTATTATAGTTGTTGCTGATGAGTATGAATTCGATGATTTTGAATTAGATGATGTTCCTATGCCTGTTACTTATATTAGTGATCATGATTGGGAAAAGCATAGTACTTTTGATATTGAAAACCTCTTGGGTACTAATTCTGAAAATGATGATGCTAATGATTGCAACACTATTAGTACTATCCATATTCTTTCCAATGATGATATGATAAGCTCTAAGCTTGGGGATGAGGTGTTTGAAAATCCTTTTGCTACTAATGATTACATGTTTGATACATCTCCTTCTAGTAAAAATGATGATATGTTTACAGATGAACACACTTTGGAAGATAAATATTCTATTCCTTATGATGATACTATGCCCCCAGTTTTTTATAATTATTATAAAGAATATTATGACATGGGTTATAATTACAATCATCCTCATGAAACTTGTCATAATTATGGAGGGATCACCCAAAACCATCCCTTCAATATACAACCTGTTTATCATGTTCAAGTTCTTTATGATGATCCTGCTCCAGTTGTTATTAATGAGAAGAACTTTGTTTATGTGGAAAATGATGACACTTTTATGCATATGGATCATGATAAGAATTTTACATGTGATGGTTATATTGTGGATTTTATCAATGATGCTACTGAAAGTTTTTATGAAAAAGGGAGACATGGCTTCATATATCACAATAACATTGAATCTCCTCTCCTTTTGTTGAAATTTTTGAAGTTGCACCTATTTTGTCTTCCTATGCTAGTCAATTTATGCTTCATGGATTTATTTACTTACAAGATTCCAATGCATAGGAAGTGGGTTAGACTTAAATGAGTTTTATAGTTGCTTCTTGATGCTCCCTTATTGTGCTCCAACTCTCATTCTTATGTGAGCATCATCAAAATTACCATGCCTAGCTAAAAGGCTTTAAAGAAAAGCGCTTATGGGAGACAACCCATCATTTTATTTTCAGTATCTTTTCTTTTATTTGAGTCAAGAAGTTTGTTTACTTCTGTAGCAACTTCTTTGTATCTTTATTTTCTTGCAATGTTGTGCCAAGTAAGGTCTCTAGTAGAAAGTTTTTGCTATATTTGGATTTTTGCACAGGAAACAGATTTCTGTCTGTCACCGTTAAATTCGTCATTTATTCCAGAAGCGACGAAATGCTTTGAGATTTTGTGTGCTGAATCTTCATATATGTATGAAACTTTTTCTAGTTCAGTTATTTTCGATTTGAGTAACTATAGTGCCTCGAAAAAATTCGTCTTTACAGACTGTTCAGATTTTGACAGATTCTGCCTTTTATTGTGCATTGCTTCTTTTGCGATGTTTATTTGGATCTTTTTGATTCTTTGAGCATCAGTGGCTGTAGATAATGTTATAATGCATTAAGGTGTGCTTATGTCACAGTAGAACTTGTGAATTTTTGGTTTATGCACTAACCCTCTAATGAGAATTACTTTGAGTTTGATGTGGTGGAAGTTTTCAAGTAAGCAAAAGGGACGATATGATGAGATCAAGAAGAGTGAAAAGTCTAAGCTTGGGGATGCCCCGATGGGTCATCCCCAGCAAATTCAAGAAGTCTCAAGCATCTAAGCTTGGGGATGCCCAAGGCATCCCCTTCTTCATCGACAAAACTATCAGGTCATCTCTAGTGATACTATATTTTTATTCCACTACATCTTATGTATTTTGCTTGGAGCGTCTGTTTTTATTTTGAGTGTGTGTTTTAGTTTGCTTAATAAGTTGGATCCTAGCATTCTTGTGTGGGAGAGAGACACGCTCCGCTTTTTCATATGAATACTCTTGTGCTTCGCTTATATTTGTTGAGTATTCTTAGCTACTGTTTGTTTTCTAGTAAGCTCTCGCTTTTAGCATGTTATCTTGTTTAGAGCTGCTAGTTCTTTGTGTTAAGCTCTCTTGTATTTCACTCTTATTTGTTAGAGAGTTGTTTTAGTTGCTTGGTTGATGTGTTAGATTGGAAAATGCTATGCTTGTGATAGTGGTATGAAATAGAGAAAAGCTGCATAGTCTTGTAGACCATTGTGTAGATAACTTGCTCCTCTTCAATTGTTTTGAGGTATTAAAATAACTAATGGTTAAAATATGTTGGTTAATGTTGTTAAGAGCTGATTAGTGAAGATGTGTTAGTAGAGCGTGGAGCTGTACTTTTCTGAACTAAAAACAACTTAAGTCAATAGTGCTTTAGTGTCGTGATTCCTCTTAGTTGAAAAGAAGTTTCTAATGGTATAGTTACTGCAACGGTCGGGGAAGCCAACGGGGCACTTGTGTCACCGCCACGATCCCTCTCGGGGTGTCTCTAACCATTTGTAAAACTTTGATACTGTTAGTTGTTTGCAATATACGACATGCTATGTGAGTTTTTGGTCTTTGGCACTTCCACCTCCATATTTTGCTAGCCTCTTCGGTACTTTGCATTTCCCTTTTTCACATTGAGATTGGTGCATACTTCGCAAGTACATCCAACCCCGTGGGAGATCTTCATCTTGTTCTCCTACACATAAGCCAACTATCTTCCTCAAAACAGCCACCATATCTACCTATCACAGCAATTCCATAGCTGTTCCGAGATACATTGCCATGCAACATCCATCATTTACATTACATGACTTTATGTCATTTTTACTTCATTACCATATAGTATTGCTTGACCATTTGAGTTAGTGTGATGCGTGGTTTTCCACATGTTTTACATCTTTTCCACACTACGCTCGATCATGCATATCCACCATACACCATGTATTAGTCTTTGAGTTTTGAGTACACCAAAAAAGTGTGATGATCATCTTGTAAAATAGAGTGTTGCCTCTACCTGTGAGCATGTTGAAAAGAGTTCAAAGTGGCCAATCAAAAGAGTCCAAAAGAGACCAATGAGAGAAAAATATAAAAGAGCCACAAAGGGCACAAAAAGCAAAAAGCAAAAAAAAGAGAAAAAGAAAAAAGAATATAAAATGAGAGAGGGGGCAACACTACTATCCTTTTATTCCACACTTGTGCTAGTAGCACCTACATCATTGTAGTGAGTTTTCATGCTTCATTAGTATAACTATGTGGGGACCAAACGTTATAGAACTTGGCTTGTATATTCCAACGATGAGCCTCCTCAAGTGAGCTCTAGGTCTTCATGAGCAAGCAAGTTGGATGCACCCCCACTAGTTCCATTGGAGAGCTTCCATTCATATAGCTCTATGTGCATCCGTTGCATGGCAGTCACTATCCTCATTCAGTGTCTACTACGGGACTTCCTCTTGTCTTGTGGTTACCTCTTCCACTGTTTGAGCCTTTCTTTTTGGCCTTCCAAACCCCCATTATTATTCTCTTTGCCATAACCTCATGGTGCCAAGCCTTCTTCTTGCTTGTATTAGTTGAGTGGACTACATAACAGTTGATAAGTTAAGTGGATGGATAAAGGACACTTGACTTGAGCTTGGCTATTTCTATTATTAACTGATTTTGATGCTTTGAAGATTGATTGACATTTTACATTGGAGACACAATTTACTATTCTTCTTTCTAAACCTTATGTATGGTTCCTAGTCTCCAACACGCTGATTCATGAAAAGTTCTAGCTTCTTTTAGCTAGCATTTGTTAATCATTGTTTGCTTAATGTCAACTATAGACAATTGTTTTGGATCACCTTATTCACATCATGTGCTTTGCATTGCTATGTTGATCTATATTGTGAGTTAGCATGTCTCCTAAGAAATTATTTGTTGTTATCGTTTTACCTACTCGAGGACGAGTAGAACTAAGCTTGGGGATGCTTCATACGTCTCCAACGTATCCATAATTTCTTATGATCCATGCTTATATTATACCAATTGCTACATGTTTTATTCACACTTTATAGCATTATTATGAATTTTCTGGCCTATTAACAAGATGCCACAGTGTCAGTTCCTGTTTTTTGCTGTTTTTCTGTTTCAGAAAATCACTTAAGGAAATATTCTCGGAATTGGACGCGACAAAAGCCATCGACCTTATGTTCCAGAGGACTACACGATGCCCGAAGGAGAGGTGCAGGAGGGCCGTGGGCCTCCCACACCATGCCCTCACGCGGGGTACACCCTGGCCGCGCGGCCACGTGGTGTGGGGCCCACGAGCCTCCACCGACGTCGCCCCTTCGCCTATATATTGCCCCCGATGCATAAACCCTAAAACAATCCGTCATATTCCAAAGAAACATCTGCAGCGCCGCCGCCATCGCCGACAAGTTTCGGGGGACAGAAGTCTCTGTTCCGGCACCCTGCCGGGACGGGGAAGTGCCCTCGGAGCCATCTCCATCGACTCCACCACCATCTTCATCGCCGTTGCTGACTCCCATGATGAGGAGGGAGTAGTTCTCCCTCGGGGCTGAGGGCCGTACCGGTAGCCATGTGGTCTATATCTCTCTCTCCCATGATGTGATCTATATGTGATCATGAGCTTTGCAATCTAGATGTTGTTATGTTACTCAAGTGGGCTTTATTTATGTGATCTCCGGAGACTCCTTGTCCCACGTGTGTAAAGGTGACAGTGTGTGCACCGTGTGGGTCTTTAGGCTATATTTCACAAGATACTTGTTCACTGATTTATTATTTGAGTTGGATGTCTCTATGAAATTGTGGTGTGTTAGTACCTCCTATGAATGCTCATGGTCCAGTGTGGGGTATTCATTAGTACTTGGGAATATATGTTTGAGGCGTGCTTTTGCATTCCTACACAATGAATTAGTGTCCGTTATCCAGCCGGAGAATACTTTGGAGTAGTATATTGAAGTGCTTATATTTATATTCAATTATGATTGCATTGTTGAGAGTGACCACTGGTGAAAGTATGATCCCTAGGCCTTGTTTCTAAGCATTGAAACACCGTTTACAACAAGTTCTGCTACATGTTTGCTTGCTGCCATTTTTATTTCAGATTGCAATTACTACTTATAATAATCCATATTACTTGTATTTCACTATCTCTTTGCCGAACTAGTGCACCTATACATCTGACAAGTGTATTGGGTGTGTTGGGGACACAAGAGACTTTTTGTATTGTGATTGCAGGGTTGCTTGAGAGGGATACCTTTGACCTCTACCTCCTTGAGTTCGATAAACCTTGGGTGATTCACTTAAGGGAAACTTGCTGCTGTTCTACAAACCTCTGCTCTTGGAGGCCCAACACTGTCTACAAGAATAGAAGCGTGTGTAGACATCAGACCCATATTTCAGTACTGGACATTTTGGTAAATGACACAAATCACTAAGTTAAAGATGGAGTTTTAACCCGTTAATTGTGATATTTAATTTAGGGGTTCCATTTAACTTGTGGGACATGCCCAATACCTTTTCAATGCATAATATGACCATATCATCATGATTATGCATTGCACCTTGTATTCTTGTTATTTATTTCTTTTTCTGTATTGGTTGTGTTTCGGTAGATTCAGGAGTCGAGGTTCCACCACAATACCTTGACAACCAGCGCAACCAGTACTACCAGCAAGGCAAGAGCTAACCAAACCTTCTTGGCATATCTCATCCTATTATTACAAGTATTTTATCCACCATAATATTGCATTCGATTCTGGTGACAACTTTTGGTCAGTGTATAGAATATCCTATCACTTGCAAGCTCCCTGAACCATTACCTGTTTTCCCTCCTATTAACCATAGGTTGAAGTGTTGGCCTGAGATGATCCATATCTGTTGTATGTCATGCTTAGATATGCTTAGCCATGCTTAGTCGAATGCTTAAGTTGTCCGTTGATAATTTCCATACTTGTGAAGTGGATGGAATGCTTGGACAGTGGTGGAAACTTGTGTCAATAATTAATTTGATAAAAGGCTTGGATGAGTTGCCAACAAGGTCGTTGGTGTTTTGTCTCATTCTGGCCGCCTAGGTGTGAGTTCTTATCGCTTGAACCAAGAACCGAGCGTGCTTCCAAAGGTGGGAGTATGGGCTCCTTACTAACCGAATAATTAGTGCGGGCGTATCCAAGGGTCCTCTAGTTTGCGCTTTCCATTTGCGGGTGTGTGGACGGAGATGATGATGATGGTGATGATGATGGAGGTGATAGGAGTGGCGATGGGGCAGGGTGTTGAAATAGGCGCTGAACTTGTCCTGTCGTCACGATGACCCTTGGATAGTCTCTTGCTTTGTAAAGGTTTAACCGCGCCTGCCCTGCCGGCTTTCCCCGGAAGAGAGCTAAATGATCAGGCAAGGGGTCGGACGGTACCAATGGTAAAAACAGTACACCCCTGCAGGGTTTAATCTTTTCGAAAAACCGGGTCCACGGTTATGGACAAATCTTGGTGAGATAGGTGAGATCATAGAGAACCTGAACCTTTAAATTAAATGGCAGCTAGAGGTTGCATAATCAACGTGTGTTAAAAGGTTCATTTCCTCGAGGGAGATTTGAGGGAGTGCCTTGGTTGAGATAAGTGGAGTTGCTGAATACAGTAGGTTCCCTGTGAACCGAAGAGGAAAAGTTTACTATCTTATCCCCTTATGAAAATCTTCTGATTAGACGATGCCATGAGTCCTAGTCTTCGGAAGAAAAAACTAGCTTTATGCAAAACAACTACTTATATAGCTTTGAAGCCTCCGTCAGCATTGGGCCTATATCGCCCTACTAATTCTTGCGAATACGTCGTACTCAGCCTTGCTTTGTTGATTATTATTTTGTTTCAGAGGAGGACGCCACCGAACTGGAAGGTGGGTTCTACATTGACTTCGACGAGTAGTCTAGGGTTCCCAGGTGGCAGCTTGGGACGTCATGGAACAGGCTGGCACGGGACATCTATCTGTAGGCCTCTTAGGCCATAATTTGGATCTTGTTGTTTAGACAACTTTAAATTTGCTTCCGCTTGTTGTAATGATGGGTCAGTGACCTCTGATGTGTCATTTGCTAGCTTTCTCAATTATATGAGTTGAACTATGATATCTTTGTGTCGTAGAGTCTGTGATGCGTCAGTTGTTCCGCAGTCCTGGTCTCTTTGTTATACGTGAAAGCGATGTCTGAGCTTATGGCATGATCGAGGTGTTGTGTGCCGATGATGTATTCCGAGCACGCCTGCCAATGAGTTTTGGCCTGGGATTGGTAACCCCAGTAACCCTTGATTGTGTAGCATGACCGGTTGCACAACGTTTCACTGTATAGCTCTGGAGTCGGGGTGCTACAACCGTGCAGCTCTTGATCATCCTGCATGCACCTGTACAACTTGTCCCAGCCCTCCGACAGCGCCTGGATCCGCTCCTCCCCGTAGTACTCGTCACGACTTCAACATACATCACTCTAATCAGATAGTGTTTCATCACTGCAGCGGCGTGATCGATCATCCTTGCTGTCGAGGCATCGACACGTGTCCACGGGCTTCAGGAACGCCAATGTGTTCACCCTGTCGATGTTCATGTAGCAGGAGCCGTAGAGGCCCTCCCGGCACGCCGGATCGAACACGAGCATCGAGCTGTGCTCCGACTTGATCTTCTGGAGCACGTCCAGCACCAGTCCTGTCCATGCATCGATCAAGGCCAGAAACCTAGACCATACGTGCACAGAACAGCAAGGCTGGCGTTAGCGAACGTGCACATTTCTAAAAGATTGATGTGATTAAATTGTATGTACAAGCAAGAAGTGTACCCCCCCCCCCCTCGTGTAGCTCCCAGGCGACACCGGGGGCGAAACCCCACGCCGCCGCTAGCCTGTACCTCCTCTGCGCCTCCTCGCCGCTGCTGCCGCCGGCCTCCGGGCCACGGTGGTGGCAGCCTCCCCGCTGCCAAACAACTGGTGGCGGGGGTGGGTTCCTTCTTCGATACGGCGCGAGCGGATGCCGGGCCCGACTGGGACGGCGAAGGTGGGTCGCCGGCGCAGGCAAGCCGGAGCGGCAGCTACGGGACCGTAGCAAGCTGCGGGGCGGCGGATCCGGGGCCCTCGCGACCGGATCTGGAAGTAGGCGACCCGTCGACCTGGCTAAGTGGTTGGCAGGTCAAATGCGCGGTTCAGTGCGATGGCGGGTGGGTCGCCCGGATATGTTCGATGGCGGTGGCACCGAGCGGGTCGCCGGCGCGCGGAAGCCGGGGCAGTGGCCCTGGATCTTGGAAGTGTCTGCGCCCGTGAGGTGGTGCATCCGGGTGCTGCCTTCAGTGCGGGGGGGGGTGAGGGTGACGTCGACTTCAGTGGCGACGTCTCTGTGGCTCGACTGCGTACCTTCGCTGCGGCAGTGTGGTCAAGGTGGCGCTTCAATGGGCTAGGGACGCATGTGCTAGATTGGCCGACGTGCCCTAGCTGGAAGGAAGTCGGGACGGCGGCCCCGGACAGGTGGCGGCGGTGCGGGAGGGGCATCTTGCCTCCCGCCAGCATGGCTTGGACGTCGGTGCATGAGGTGTTGCGGCCCCGTGGCATGTAGATGGTTTCGGAGGTCGGCGACAGAGCCACGCCGCCTTCCCTGCTGCACCTAGCCTAAGCCTTAGGGTTTGGCGGTCGTGATCGCGCTTCAGCCGAAAGCCTCGCACTTAGGTGCCGACGGCAGTGGCGCCCTAGGGCGTCGTTCTCCTTCTTGATTGCGTCGTTTGGATGCTGCGATCCTCCACCGACGTGAGTGCCTCAAGTCTCTCCGGGTGAAAACCTCAGCTCTGTTGGAGCGGGCGGCGCCGACGTTCACGCCGTTACCTTCTTGAAGGCGTCGCCTTGGAGTTTCTCTTGGCTCTCGCTGTGCTTCGGGTCTGTGGCGGTCTTGCGACGTGGCTCTGTGGTCTGGGGTGTGAAAGTCGGGGCGGCGGCCCTGGACGGTGGATGTGCGCTGAGGCGGCGGCCTCGGAAAGCATGACGACCATGGTTCTACGAGGCAAGGCCGTGGTTCTACATCGCAGGGGTGCCGATTAAGAGTCACGAGGGTGGCCGGCTCGCCCTGTCTTTTTTCATTTCTTTTCTTTTTTCCGCTCGCCTCCGATTTCGCCGAGGCGGCATCCATGTACAATTGTGTACGAGTTTGCCTCTGCTAATATAGCGAAAGCCAACAATTGCTGGATCTTTTAAAAAATATATACAAGCAAGAATGTCAGTACAATCCTACATTTTCATTTGCAAGGAGAATATGAACATAAATGCATAACTCTATAGCCATAGCCATAGCCATGCACAACATATGCCTTCTGTTTAAAAAAATAAATAAATAACATAACAGATGGCTATGGTAGCGGACGTGCACATTGCTTGTGAGTTTGACTACTGTCTTTGCAGTCCGACGTCTAAATTTTTGAAGATGTTATGAGAAAAATAATCATTATCATTTTTTTATTTTTGATAAAAATATTTCATATTTTTATGTTATTTCCTTGAAAATTAATCAGATATCGTATACACAATAAAGGTCATATTTACACATTTAAGAACACAACAATGTCTAAAAAAATATCATCTATTTTGCAATTAGATTATTCATAAGATAAAAATCTTAAGATAAATCAAGAGACTAAATGTGAATTCATTGACCAAAGGCTTCTCAGGAAATTCAGCCCGAAACGTTTTGATAATTTTGCCTATAGTCCTTCTGTTGGAGCCTCGGGTGGTATTTTGGTTATGTGGTGTTCATCCGTGTTCAGTGGGCGCTTAATCCAGATTAATGACTTTGGCATTATTATTGAATTTACTTCTGTGCACAATGGGGACACCTGGACCATGATTTCAGTTTATGGACCGTGTAATGGGCAGAAAAGAGAGGATTTCGTGTCCTGGCTTTATAATCTTCAGATTCCAGTCTTGGACAATTGGCTGCTTCTGGGGGATTTTAATTTCATTCGTTCTGAGGAGAACAGAAATAAACCTGGGGGAGACGCTAATGATATGTTCCGATTTAATGACATCATTGGGCACTTGGGCCTGGTGGAATTACCCCTCAAGGGAAGAGCTTTCACCTGGTCTAACATGCAAGAACAACCTTTATTAGAGCAGCTAGATTGGTTTTTCACTTCAGTGAACTGGACCTCTGCTTATCCTAATACTGTGGTGCTTCCTTTGGCAAAATCCTCCTCTGATCATGTTCCATGTATGGTGAATATAAGTACAGTTATCCCAAAGGCTACCCTGTTCAGATTTGAGAGCTTCTGGGTGGATCAGCCTGGTTTCTTGGAGGTGGTGAAAGGTTCTTGGGAGAATTCATCACATAAAATTTCCTCTGCTGCTGTGTTGGCTGATAAGTTTAAGTCACTTAGATTTGTTTTGAAAAAGTGGCATATGTCATTATCAAAGCTTAAATTGCTTATCAAGAAGTGCAATGAGGTTATCTTTATTATGGATGAGTTGGAAGAGGTTAGGCCTTTGTATACTTCTGAATTTAATTTCAGGAAAATTGTGAAGCTTCATCTAGAGGATTTACTTTTGATTGAATGCAAATATTGGAGGAAAAGATGCACTGTCAGATGGGTTAAAATGTCTGAGGACAATACCAAGTTTTTTCATGCGATGGCGACCAACAGATACAGGAAGAACTCTATTGCCATGTTGAAGGATGACGATGGCAGAATTGTTTCTGGTCATGATGAGATGGCTGGAATGTTATGGTCTTCATACAGAAATAGAATGGGACAGGCAGATGGAATCAATATGCAGTTTGATCTTGCCAGACTTTTTAGCAGGGTGAATGGATTGGAAGACCTCACAATTCCTTTCACAACTGAGGAGATGGACTTGGTTGTAAAAGAGATGCCAGCACATAAGGCCCCTGGCCCGGACGGGTTCAATGGATTGTTCCTCAAGAAATGTTGGGGTATTATTAAGGATGATTTTTATAAACTGGCAAAGGACTTTCATGAGGAAAATCTGAATTTGCAAAGTATCAATAGCTCTTACATCACCCTGGTTCCCAAGGTTGCTAGCCCTGAGGGGGTCAATGACTTTAGGCCCATTTCTTTAACTAATGTTTGTCTGAAGTTTTTGACCAAGCTGGCAGCCAACAGGTTACAGACTCATATTCTCAAGTGCCTGCATAAGAACCAGTATGGATTCCTAAAGTCTAGGTCAATTCAGGATTGTGTTGCATGGGGTTTTGAATATCTACACCTCTGTCATACCTCTAAGAAGCCAATTATTATTCTGAAGTTGGACTTTGCAAAAGCTTTTGATACTATTGAGCATGAGGCGATTATAAAAGTAATGGAGAGCATGGGATTTAATAGTAAATGGCTAAATTGGGTCAGAAATATTTTGTCCACTGGCACATCACAAATTCTGCTAAATGGTGTACCAGGTAAACAATTCCATTGTAAGAGAGGAGTTAGACAAGGGGACCCTCTTTCACCCCTCCTATACGTTTTGGGCTCTGAGTTACTTCAGGTGGTGGTGAATGATCTTTATCAGCAGGGGGGAATTGATTTGCCTATTGTCACGAATGAGGAGGACTATCCCATTATTCAGTATGTTGATGATACTCTGTTGATCATGCCTGCGGTTTTAAGTCAAGTTATTGCAATGAAAGAGTTATTACATAAGTTTTCTCTATCAATGTTCCCGATAACCTTGTTGCACAGCTGGCATCTGTTTTTGGGTGTCAGATTGGTGGGTTGCCTTTTACTTACTTGGGACTGCCTCTGGGAACTACCAGGCCAAGAATCAGTGATTTAACACCTATTGTTACTAGGTTGGAGAGAAGGCTTTGTTCCCCTTCCTCTTTCCTGTCTCAGGGTGCAAGGTTACAGTTAGTGAATTCTGCTTTATCATCTATGCCTATCTATTTTCTTTGTTCTCTTCAATTGCCTGCTGGTATTATCAAGGAAATGGACAGGGTTCTGAGGCAATGCCTATGGAGAGGTAATTCTGACACCCCTAAACAGTCTTTGGCAGCTTGGGATATGCTGTGTAAACCAAAGAGTGTTGGTGGGGTGGGGATTGTTAATTTCCCTAAGCAGAATGAAGCTTTGCTTTTGAAGCATCTACATAAATTTTATAATATGGCTGATGTTCCTTGGGTCAGTCTGATTTGGAATGCTCATTATGTTGATTGTGTCCCCCATGTTGAGAATCCATGTGGATCGTTCTGGTGGAGAGATATCATGAAGCTAGTGGGGCAATTTCGTTCAGTGTCGGCTGTTGTCCCTGGGAAAGGAAATACTTTCATGTTCTGGGAGGATGCTTGGGCTATTGGAGATTCAACCCAACCTCTTGCATTCAGATATCCAAGGCTATTCTCTTATGTGTTGGACAAGAAGATGTCAGCTGCTGAGGTTTATGGGCACCCAGATTTGCTTTCCTTGTTTTATTTGCCTCTATCTGAGCAGGCTTTCGAGGAATTTCAAGAACTCTCGGCTAAAATGGAATTAGGACCATTGTCCTTGGAGAATGATACATGGGTTTATTGCTGGGGCACTCAATACTCTGCAGCACAATATTACAAGCATATACATCACCATCAGGACACACTGCCCATGTATAAATGGATTTGGAGATCTTCCTGCATGTTGAAATTTAAGTTTTTTGCTTGGCTCCTTCTCAAGGATAGACTGAACACCAAAGATCTCCTTCAGAGGAGACATTGGCAGGTGACCGATGACTACTCTTGTGTTCTTTGTGTCCAGAATCTTCATGAAGACAGGATGCACTTGTTTTTGAGTGTCAATTCAGTCAAAGGGTCTGGAACTATTTGCAGATTGATTGGTTCTCAAGCACTGATGTTCAGACTGCTGCATCTACTGCCAGAGAGGGCTTCAATAAACCTTTCTTCATGGAGGTTGTTATTCTGGCCTGCTGGAATATTTGGAAGCAAAGAAATGGTAAAATCTTTGAAGCCAAAAGACCCTCCTTTGCTGCTTGGAAGAGGGATTTCGTCCATAATTTATCCTTGCTTGGGCACAGGATTAAACATAAATATCAC
This sequence comes from Puccinellia tenuiflora, assembly GCA_012064385.1. Classification (NCBI taxonomy): domain Eukaryota; kingdom Viridiplantae; phylum Streptophyta; class Magnoliopsida; order Poales; family Poaceae; genus Puccinellia; species Puccinellia tenuiflora. Next base: position 27,421 of record QRDG01000674.1, read on the forward strand.
TCTGATCTTATGGCCTGGATAGGCAGCCTCTTGTAATTTGGACTCTTATGCTAGTTTGTACAGGTAGGTTTTATTTTCTTTCCACAGCCTGTAAATTTTGTAAATATTTTGAAACTCTTTGAATAAAATGCTGTGGGGCTTTTGCCTCACAGTCTTATATTTTCGAAAAAAAAATCTTAAGATAAATTCAAATACTTAACATTTTTGACCTACCAAAGATATGCCCTTGCATTTGCTAGTTTATAAGAAAAATCTATTTATATTGTGGTAAAATTATCGACCGGGACGGTGACGGTGACGGATTCCCCTTGGACCAGTTTGCATTTTCTAAAATTTTATCAGGGGTGTTCTTATATATGAATGTGACTTTGTTGTACGACTTCTAGGTTTCAAAAGAAAAAGAACTTGCATTTGCGATCTGAGGTAAATCAGGCAAAGGTGTATTCGTCACGATATATTATTACGATCTTGCAATAAATAGCCGAGATTTTCTGCAGGCAGGACTATAAATACTTGCTATAGATACGGCCACAATATAATTCTGATTTTGATACTACGATTGAATGGCACCGATTTATTTTCTGTGGGCAGCAATATAAGTAGCATATCAATAAAGATATCAATAAAGATATCCTATATATATTCAGCAGCTCGTATTCACAGGGCAATTCTGATCGCGAAGGATTGAATAGCATTGATTTACTTCCTTGCATTCTCGTCGAGATCAGAAACGAATCAATCAAAATTGCAATTTTATGGTAAGTATTAATGTACAGGATTTAATACTTGCCATGGTTAAGGCGACAGGCCGTCCTCCCTTCCGAATACACGAGGTTTTCCATGTTCCTAGATCCTTCCTCTCTTTTCGTTCGCGGCTATATATAGACGCCGCCTCCCCGCTATCACAACACCATCACCACCACCAACACTCCTAAAGCTTCCTGCCATGGCGACGCCGATCTCGCCAATGGCCGCGGTGATGGCACTTCTGCTGTCCTCGCTGGTTGCTCTGTCCTCGGCACACGTGCCGGCGGCATCCCCCGCTGAAGCGCCGAGCCCCCACCACCATCATGGTCATCACGCTCCGGCGCCAAGCCCTCATCATCACCATCACGGCCACCATGGCCATCACGGTCCGGCTTCGGCGCCTGCTCCCGCTCACGGTGGCCACCACCATCATGGCCACCAAGCCCCCGCGCCGTCGCCAGTGTCCGACGCCCCTGCACCGTCGCCGGTGGCCGACGTTCCTGCGCCTTCGCCGATCCACCACCATCGCCACCACGCTCCAGCGCCGTCGCCGTTAAACATCGAGCAGTTTGGCTTTCCCCAAGCGCCGTCGCGATACCCGATCCACCCCGATCAGCACCACGACGACCAGCACGCTCCGGCGCCGGGGTCGATCCACACCCAGGAGGTGGACAACGCTCCTAGCCCGCACCATCACCATCACCACCATGGCCACCACCATCATCACGCTTCGGCACCTGCACCGGAACATCATCATCATCATCGGAAGCCGCCGACTCCGGACGCCCCCGACCATACCGAGCGTGTCGGCAACGACGACCAAACGACATCCGCTCGCGCGCCGAGCCATTCCCCGGCGCCGGCACCAGTCTGGCGCTACAACTCGCCTGCCCCAGCACCAGGTCCGGCAAGTTCGTCTTCCCGCCTCGCCGGAGTAGGTCTGCTCGGGGCGGTCGCCGTGTCCGCTATTGTGTTGCTTCTTTAGTCGGTCGCCGCTGTCACTTTTGTAATAAGTTGTGCATGCGTGGTCGTAGACAACTGCCACTCCTGCAAGTTTTGTCTACTGCTTCATTAGCAATGGGAATGGTGAAATATGCAATACAATTGCGTTTTGTGACTTTTGTCTGACTAGCCATCCGGCATCTTGAGACTCGATAATTTAAATATTCTGGTACTCCCTCCGTCCAAAAATAAGTGTCTCAATTTTGCTCAAGAATGGAGCTATCTAGACATGTTTCCATCCACTTTTTGCCAAACTTGAGACACTTATTTTTGAACGGAGGGAGTACTTATTTAGCATGCCCGAGAATATTTAAACATATATGTGAAACCAAATATAAAAATGTAAGTTTACTCAATATTCTGTTTATTTTTCTACCACTGGAAGAAAAACATCTCTGCCATTACGACATTTTGCGATCCATAAACATGCAATTAAAATCTAAAACGCTAATATGCATCCAAGTAATTAAACGTCCAAATCTAAATGGAGGATGAACGCAACACTGTCAGACCGTCTAGGTTTGTACTGTGCAGTCTACCGCCTGTTTCCCGGTACTATCTCCCCGCTTTTTCCTCCCGGGTGGCGATAAGAGCATTATTATATTATAATTTAATGCCGGGCGAAATGGGGCGGAGCTAGGCTAATTCATGGTATGCGGTGCATATCTAGTAAGTTTATTCGAAAATATATTAAGTACATAGGATCCTATACACGTATACTTGTATGTTTAGTGTTCTTTTACATGTGTTGAACTGGATAAAAAATTCCATGCAAAGAAAATGGGAAAATTTCAGAAAAACACGTCCTCCAGAGCCCTCCCACTTTCACCCTTCTAAACCCGGGCCAGATATGGGCTACGCATCCATCAGACCGTCTTTTTTCCAATTTGGGCTGCACTTTGGGCTATGGGCAAGGCTGAAGCGCACCTAAGCTTCTCCTGCTCTGCGAAAAAAATCGATCGACTCATCGTCTTCTCCTACGCATCAGCGCCCAGGCCTGCCTCCCACGCGGCGCCGGCGCGCCTCCTGCTGGCGTAGGTGCACCTTAGCGGACGGCGCGCCTGATGGCCCCGCCAGTCCGTTAGTCCGCCACACACTCCTCGCAGCCTGGTCGCATCTCATCTGATTCTGGAGAGCATTAACATGCAGCAACAGCAGATTGAGGATTTGGCAAAGCACAAGAGACAAGACAACAAATTTTCTTAAGACGCGAATTCAGAAGTTCAAAGTTTCGGTTCAGTTTTTCATACCGTGAGAACTCGAGAAAGAGAGATTCAATTTTATTCCCTATTTTCCTCAATTGTGATCGGAGGATGATTCTTGACTAGTTATTTCTTACAATTTGTAGGTCTGGAGAATGAAGAACAAGCAGGATGATTTGAAACATATGTGGGACAATGCTGCAAAGAAACAGAAGAGAACTTCCAACTCAATGATGTGTTGCCCGAGTTGTGGTGGGATCCGGGGGGCGACGTGTCATGTGGCTGTAACATAAGATCAAGATGAATCTAAATGCAGCATGCCAAAACTGACGCGGTGCACAGATCAGCTGGTAGAATTAAAGATTTTTTGATAGTTGTTAATCTGACTGTGAGCCAAATGAAGCGATCGGGGACCTCCGGATTGAGTGTTGTTAATCTGACTGTGAGCCAAATGTTACAGTACTGAATCAACGCCGGTATGGTAATCTGCCCGCTAATGTCACTTATCCAACTGTTGTTTTGCAATGCTTCTGCCAGGCTCCTGTTGATTGCACTCTTCCTGACAAACTTGATCAGATCAGGGGCGAGATACCCAACTGCACATCCCCCAAGCCACCAGTCCGTCCAGTACCTGATCGCTACACTGTTTCCAATTATTCAGGTAGCGGAACTGCCTCACATACGACGTTTTCTGTCCGATTCACGTACGACGCAGCGTGGCTTCAATCGTGGCTTCAATCGATTCAGGTAGTCGCTGCTCCAGAGAACTCCTCGGTCTGCGGGGTCTCCCAGCTCACTCCACGGCCTCTACTCCCAATTATATAATGGGAACAAGTAAAAATAAAAGTGTGAACCAAACACTTGAAATTTAAGGTGCAAATCTATTATAGATGATTGTCTTTGGAGACCCATTGATGAAATCCAGGGAGAGCACCAAAACTGATTCAGTATAGACTACTTGTATGGAGGATTATGTACAAGGGACATGACTGTTCAGATATCACTATCACGGGACTTCTATTTTAACCCTCCATCCGCTAAAGATATCCTTGATCCCTCTAGAGTCAATATTAGCGTCCTTGAGGCTCTGACCAGGGTGAAGTTCCAGGGATTACAAGTTAGAACGAAAAGCACTGTGCCGATTCATTTGACAAAACTTCAGATCGACAGTCTCTCTATTAGCGCTTCATATTGAGCCGTAGTGTGGCAGTTTACCGATGTAATCTTTGGCGTATGCTACAAATAGTGATCCCGCAAAACCACTTAAATCTCCATATATACAACTGCACATATGGGATGATGTGGCTAGCAGGCTATGGAAGTTGACCGCTCTATAAACGTAAGGGAGTAGTTGGCTGCATCTTCTGCACTTTCATGATTTCATCATTGCTTTGTCTTCCGTCGCCCACAAGACTCTGCTGTCCTGGAGCAACAAGATAGAGCAGGTCTGGGTGGAGGGAGAAGAGAAGAGAAAAGGAAACGATCGAGCGTACGCATCTAGAAGCTCTGGTTGGACTTACTCCACGAATCACGACGGCGTCGTGGGGATTCAAGGCTTATCTATCGTCGTGTCGATGTCGATCGATCCTACCTCCTGGCTCACCTACTCTCTCTAGTCTGGCTTCAAGGTCTTGCACTTGCGACTTCGTCGCCCTTTTCTTGGCAGACAAGGGACCGTGGAGTCGCGATCGATGGCGATCAAATCTGCAGGGACGGCGCCAAAAGCATACTGTGCCACACTCAGCATACCCCTTTTTTAGTCATCGAAATCGCGGAATGGAGTTCGGTGCGCGTCCGGGCGTGGTTGGATTCGTTTCTCTTTGCTACGGACGTACGCCCACCGACGAGATCAGGGAGGAAGCGTCGGCCTTCTGGCCGGCACGAAACGAAAAGAGGGAAAACAAATGCGCATCTTGTAGATGTACGAACCACTCAAAAATCGTATTTTAAAATGTTTAAAAAATTAGGTTTACATCTGGATATTTATGTTTGCACACAAAGTTGAGTGAAAAAAGACATCTTTGTGACGTGTATTAAAAAAGAAAAGTTTGGTACTCTAAAATAAGTTTTTATGCGACTTTTTTGGGGGTCCTTTTTACACAAACCACACAACATGTTTTTTGCGCAAACCTTTGTGCACGAACGTAGAATATCCACGGAACGAATCCTCCTCTTCCACCATCATCTACCTCGACAACGACTTTGATTCGACGACGAGGAAGACGAGGATCGAGGCTAGCTAGGGTTAGAATAGTTTAGGTTTAAATTTCGTTCAAAAGCTTGTAACTTATCCAAAAAAAAATTCCTTTAAATTTGATGCCCTTTTTTAGATTAGGGTTTGAGTTTGGGAGGTACCGTTGGGGCAGCCATCTTAGCAGACCAGACATGTGTTCGAAAACCCGATAGAGGATGTTTTTTTGAATGTGCCAGTCCGTCGCCGTCTAATTTCACCATTTTTCATAAAACATTTGACTTGAGATACATTATCTACGGGCGATGCTAATAAAAAAAAAAAAGCAACTTGAAGGTTAGACAACGCTTCAAACAATTAATAATTTTTTATTAGGTGTGTACGACTGGCACTCGAACTCAAAAATCTCACTGACAGAGTAGATATCAGCAACTCTTAGCGATCGGCAATGCTAACGATCGACAGTTTTTTCCCTCAACGAAAAACCATCGTTCGCCGTTGTACCATCGGACCATCCCATATTCCCATGGACTCAACGCAGGTCCTTCCCGGAACCGAATAAGCCAGAGGAGGCATGTGTAAACTGCTGGTGCAAGCACCTCACAGTTCTATTTCGTTCGTGTGGGTTGCCTTTGTTTACGAACCCCAACAGCGCACTAAACAAGAGCGGCAGCGCAGTGGATGTCAACCAAAGATTAGTTTTGGTTATTGTATTGGTTGGGTTCATCATCATCGATCGTGCAACAAATTTTTAATACTGTAGCTATAACCAGCGCATGACGCACGCATGCATGTTACATGGAGACGACCAGATCCGGTCATCCGGATACAAAGGCGAAGTAGATAGCTCATGGCACAAACCTGACTTTATCGCTTGGCTGATTTAAACTGATCATGGTCCAGGATCGGCTCTCTGACTTTGAATAATCTATTGTGGATAATCGTTCTACAATCATCCATGCTGGTTATGGGCAACACTAAAAATAGCTAATAATGGTATAGAGATAGACACGAAAAAATGATTTAAAATGTTTTCTCTCCGTTCTACCTTTGTCGAACTATAAAATGTTTTGAATATTTTAATGTGGATTACATACATATTGAAATGGATTAACAAACACACTAAAATGCATCCATATGTATGCGATTCAAAAATGCTAGAACATCTTATAATTCGGGAGGGGAGTAATACATAGAACGTATTAGGTTTTGTGAAGACAAAACTTCAACCAATAATTACTCCAACAGTATGTGTTATATACTATCTAAGATGACAATTGTAAGTAAGTACCTTTACAAGGAAATCTAGTGACACAAATTTTATGTCATAAAAACTGTGTAGTATTGACAAAGTATTTTTGGCTTTTATGACATACGAAATATGTAAGTAAACGCTCCATTTGAGCGACCAAATACAACATCACATTTAGCACCCGAGTAATGTACAACCTGACTATACTTTTCTAGTCCTTTGTAACGAATTTGTCTGCCATCGAGTTAATCGTGTGTCTTAATCGAGTCAGAGTTGTCCCACAGATTCGGTAAGAACTGAAACCGCCCAAAGCCTCGAGAAGGGAAGGGCCTTAAAAGGTAAAATACATATAGTAATAACTTTTCTAGTATCCATTGCACACATAAACTATTTAATACTCCCCATAAAAAAATAAAACATGAATGAACTTTTCTAGTCAACCTCAGTGCACAACTTTGACAAAAAGATAGTATAAATACATATAAAATTATTCCACGTGAAAAAATGTAATGATGTCATTTATATAAACCTCAATCCATATACTTATGTACTCCCTCCGTATCAAAATATAAGATGTTTTGAACTTTTGCTTTCCATCTGTATCTAGACATGTTTTAGTGCAAGGTTTAAATGAATCTTGCACTAAAACATGTCTAGATACAGATGTAAAGCAAAAGTCCAAAACATATTATATTTTGATATGGAGGGAGTATATATTAATAGTGAAAGACCTGAATTAAAGATGGTAAAAAATCATGGAGGTCTAACATTTTAGAACAAAGGGGGTATCTCAACCTAATAAAATGGATAATTCGCGGAAGAAAATACACACCAATGTGACAGAGGACAACAAGTTTAATTAACCTTTCATTCTCTTTCGGAATGGAAGTCCTGCAAATTTTACGGAACTCTTGTAACTAGATTTTCATGTTTAATTCCATGTAACATATTTTTATTTCATAAACTTGTCAGATATTTGTGTATACCAGGTGATAACAAGAACAATACAAAAGCATATGCAAACATACTACAATCCACACCATTTTATTCTATCGGTGATTACACTAAGCTATGTTATCTCAATAGCAAGTACAAAGCAAGGACACTTTCTTAAATTTTGACCATGAAAAAATAGTGCCATTGGTTCAATTTATACTCTAAAATTTCTATAAATATGTCTAATTAATCATACACTAGAAACCGATGTTGTGATATTTGTTATATCCTACTCTTTGCAGGCCCTTACCATAAATGCATATAAATTATATATATCATGCATTACATAATAATAGATCTAGAAAAGATTGTTGTTATAAAATAAATAAATATCTCTCAATGATATTCAATATAAAAAACACCAAGTAATATTTCATAATATTGCCAGTTACGTTATTAAAATATGAGACCAAACATACAATTACAATTATAATGTTGTATCACGCTAAAAGTAAGATCTATAGAAGTATAATTCAAATTGTATTAATTTTGATTCACACTAGCACAAATTCATTATACCGGCTCTCGATGGAGTAAAAATGTTCTATTTCCAAAATATATATCGAATTCAATAGTGAACGTCACTATAAAGGGATGTCATTTTACAATGTGTACAATTATACCCCTCTTAGCTTTGGTAACTAATTAAAATAATATTGTTGTTTAATTTTCGCAAAAGTTGCACCTACATTTGGTTTAATAACATTTTCTAGTAGTTGTATTTACAATTCACAATGGATTGAATCCCAATTGAATGCCATATATGTCGTATTAAACAAATTGGTTTAAATGAGAGGCTACGATTTTAATCGATAGCGAGATGTATGTGATTATTTCGCAAATCTTAAAACAATATGACTACGGTCTTCTACGGATATTTTGTGATTTTTTATGACTTATGTGTATATGTCGATGTCAAACTCGTTTCTTTTAAAAGAATACACACCATACAAAATTCTAAATAATTATGGGAATTTTAAATTTGAAAGTATATTGTGCAAACATTCGCGTCACCGGTCTCTCTCACTTCTCGTTTCCACGCCCTTCTTTCTTTCATAGTTACATGCATTTTAACTTTACACAAACAATATTGTAATTTTGTTTGACGATTCAGTGACAGTTGTCACGTGCAAACAGTAACATGCTAAGTGTACACATAAAATGCATGAAAATCACAAAGTGCATAAAAAAGACACAATAAGATGAATCAATTCATTTTAAACCAACTTCTGAGAAAAAGAATAGATAGTAGCTAACCATTTTCCCATTTTACTTGTTGGCAGACTTTTGTTATCAGAACGGTAACACATAAGTTTCTACCCTATTTTATGATAAGTTACCACGTGATAACCTCAATACCAACACAGTCTCAATTTCATCCAATATCAACAGTGAAATAGATCTCTAAGCGAAATAGCATTTTGACAGATAAATCATTTTGGATTATTCCTTTTAGGGAGTACATATGTATGTATGTGTTATGCTTCTTTGGTCTCAGAAAACGCCTTACAAAATACCGAATAGGCGTGATTAACTTTATGCTTGCATTTACGTTAGACTTGCGAGATTTCCCAGTTTGTTGCACGATCAATGATACCATAAAGTATCTCTTTGATTCAAATGATTTCATAATAATTAATGTTGGAGTATTCAATCTTTAGGAATTGTTCCTATGGTTGTTGTTTGATTTGTAGGTTCAAATCTCATAAGCCTTTGGACCACATTCATATAAAAATCTAACATCCATTCAAACGTCTTTGTAAAAATCATTTATTTCCTATGTCGGAAACAGATAATTTCTGATGCATATAAGATCATGTAGAATTTAGATGGACATCACATTGCAATCTTGTATTTTTCTTATCACTGTGTTTGTAGATCATCCCCAACCAAGCCCCCTACACCTCCAACTTTGTCCTATTTGTCCGGATGGACTACTTGAGCCAGGCGAGCCACACCAGTTGACCGTAGCCACCGGTGCCCGTGCGGGTGCGGGCGTGCGGCCGTGCCAGATGCCACCGCAGAGCGAAAAAAGGGTGGCCGCTTTTCTCAAAGCGAACCTCGGTGCACGGCGCGGTGTAGTCTGTCTACCGCTCCACCATCCCAGGGGCAGCCCGGTAATTAAGCAGCTGACTACTACTGTATTCTTTAGTCGCCAGCACACGGGCAGCCATGGCAGAAGCAGGAGCGAAGTTTCTCTCCCAACGCCCGCCGGTCTCCGCCTACATATACCCCGCCCGCCCCCGCACACGCCTCCTCCAAGTCCTTCCCGAGACCGAGCCCGCTCTTCTCCAGTCCAGACCTGGCCGTTTGACTTTCTGAATCGGGAACCGGCAGCGCCTCCGTTGGAATTTTCCACGAGGAGAAGCAGAGAGGAGACGGGAGGAAGCTAGGAAGCGCGTTGGATTTAAGGGAGGGGGAACAGCAGAGGAGGCGCCTCGTCGTTGGAGTTCCATCCCCCCTCCTTTTGGCTCCGATCGAGGAGGTAACCGCCGCTGCCCGCTCTTTGATTTGGGGAGGGAGAACTCGTGGGGAATTCCTGGTATCTATCTCTCCCGCCGTCCTGTTGCTCGTCTCGCGCGGTGTGATCTGACGGAGATTGGGTGAGATGGTTGGTTGGTGGGCTGTTTTGGGTTTCGGTTAGCTCGCGGGGATTTTGGATCGTTGCAGAGCTCTCTGTCTCTGCCCACGCTTGCTGGATGATCTATCTGATGCGCACTTTGATTAGCGATAAAAACAAATCCCCTGCTGCACTTTGGTTAGCCAAAGCGATTCTGCAGGTTGCATCTGTCACCCCACCTGAGGTTCAGGGGTTTTTGGTGCTTGGGCCTCTGCACTGGTAGTCTAGTTGTCCCCGGAAGCTGAATCTGGATAGATTTAGTTTTGGTGTTGTAGTACAACCTCTCAGTTCCGAACCGAGAAGTGGTGCAGAGGATTCTAACGTTGTGTTTCTACTCCGTATCTATAATTCTATGTTACTATTGATTTCGTACCTGCAATCCACCTTTGTGGCAGTTCCTTTTTAGTTCCATCATCGTCCACATTGAGTTCCGTGGAGCTGACAGATCTGCACAGAGAGCATGTAGGGTTTATTTTCTTTTTTCTAGCAAAATAATAGAACTGCCCTGTCCGCGCTGGAAGTTTGGAGGGCCGCTTTGTGTGTTGCACGCTTCAGAGTTCAGACCTTAGCATTTGAATTTCTCAATAGAAGTGTCATACTGGGTTGCAGAATAGAGAAAATTCCATTTGTTGGCCTACCTCTTCTGATTATAGAGTGGCGATATTGATGGCCCTTGAATAGTTTGGCGCCTGAAAGATCTCCGATTGGACTGGTCATTAGTTGGCTGACAGCTCTATTTTGCATTATACTAGTTGATTTTAGGTTTAATGGAGATACTGTATTAGTCGGTTAAGAATCGTCACATTACTTGTAACTGGTTGATTTTAGTGAGTACGGTGTATATTTATTGTTATTAAATGTCTTCTGGTCAGCTAGTGCTTGGTCACTCGTAATCTTGTGTTTTTTTACTGTATACTTGAATTTAGATACATAAGTTGTCTTCTGAAATCAGAATGTTAGCCCTTCTGTTCGTTTAAAACCTTGTGAGCTGTACCTCTCTTTATATAAAGAAATACATGTGTATGTTCATGTTTGAAGAGTTGTGGTTTTGAGTTTCATTATAATGCAGCAAATTATCTATTCTTCTGTCAAAGCAAAACTTAATTTTAATTTTATCTCTTCAGCTTTCTTATCTATTGAAGTTTGTTGGTAGCGCAATGAAAGCACCATCGCTACTTGTTCAGTGTTTCCCTGGCTTGGTTCCAAGCAAGGCCACTAGTTGTGTGCCCGTTGTCTCGGAAAGGGATCTGCATCTACCATCACCAGCTGTTGAAATAATCCCATCAAAGGTAATACCACTTGTGTCTACAGGTTTTTTTTCTGAACTTTAGATATGATTTTTACGGATAAAGAAATAAAGTATGTCTTTGATATTTTTCAGAGTGCTCATCCGTACAAATATGCTGGAGAGAAGGTCGATGTCCAAGGTCATGATGTTTTCAAGGTGACCAGATCATGCAATTCTCCTAGTATTCTGGCTGGCACTAAATTTCTGTGTGGTTCTGCTAGCAATCGCTCAAATATTCAAATTGTTATCAATTCTAAATTTCAATGCATGATTTTCTTTGTTGTGTTTCAGGGGAAGGTCAGTGTAGCGGATATGATAGCATTTTCCCCTTCCGAAGTAGCATCATCAAAGCATGATGGTAAGTTGGTAGCCTCATATTAAACTTCTTTTTCCCCTATGAATGTACTTTTGGAAAAACTTACTGATTCTTGTTTTTCTTTTTTCAGGGAGTCTCAAATACTGGGAGAGCTCCATTACTCTTGTGAACATTATTAAAAATGAGATCCGTGATGGGCAGTTGAGTTTCAGGGGCAAGCGAGTTCTGGAGGTAACTTACCATTTTATGAATTTTATCTGAATGGTGCTCTGTACCTTCGTAGTAGGTGTATGGCCCTGCTCCTGCTTCCATAGAAGCAGAATGTGTGCCACACTGTTTGGATTTCTGCATGACACTAGTGTCGGTAGTTAGTTTATTTCGAGTTCCTGTAGGAAAAATATTTTGAGCTTGATGTCTATGTACCCAAAGCACCTTCTAAATTTGTTTTCGACTACGCCTACTGCCGTAGTAGTCATAGTTTCATACAGATTTTCAAATTTCAGCGTTATGGCTCACAGTATGTTCTTTATTTTTAACGCCTTCGTATGAATCATTAATTTTATTTTCACAATTGATGCAGCTTGGATGTGGATCCGGCCTAGCTGGGATTTTCGCCTGCTTGAAGGTGTGTTCATCATCTCTCTACTGCTTGTGGTGTTTATTTATCTAATTATTGAATACTTCTTATTTCAAAACTTATTTACAATTTTCTTTTATTTTGGAGACTGTGTGTCTGCCTTTTCTTGTTATACATAAACCAGTGATTAATTTCTTTCTTAAATTCCACTACAGGGTGCATCTATAGTTCACTTCCAGGACACAAATGCTGAAACAATAAGATGCAGGACAATGCCGAACGTGCTTGCAAATCTTGAGCAGGCTCGGGACAGGCAGAACAGACCATCAGAGAGCCCTGTTACACCATCTCGACAGCTGTTAGCTCCTGTTGTCCATTTCTATGCCGGGGAGTGGGATGAGCTCCCTACAATTCTCTCAGTTGTGCACACACCTGCACTCCCAACAAACCTTAGCTTCTCTGAGGATGATTTTATGGATGGCTCCAGTAGCTATGATGGAAGCAGTATAGTTGGTCAGGACCCCAGGAGATCCACAAAGCTTTCTGGCAGCCGCGCGTGGGAGAGGGCCACGGAGACTGACCCAGCAGATGGAGGGTATGATGTAATTTTGATTCCCGAGATTCCGAATGCTGTGAATTCCCTAAAGAAGATCTATGCCCTTATCACAAAGGTCAGATCTTCACTCCTTTTCGCCTGTTCACGTGTCATATTATTTCCTCATGCACATAGCCAGTGTTTAACGGTGAATGTTATTCCTATTCCTGCAGTGCCTACGCCCACCTTATGGAGTCCTATATGTGGCCTCAAAGAAGAACATAGTTGGTTCCAACAGCAGCGCGAGGCAGCTTAGAGCTTTGACGGAGGAGGAAGGTGTCCTTGGTGGCCACTTCTTAACGGAGCTATCTGACAGGGAGATCTGGAAGTTCTTTTTCAAGTAAACCTGCAAACCCAGGAACTCCAAAAAGAGAGTCATTCCCTCGTACACACAATTTTTTGATGTCTACTCTCGCAGCGCTGTACATACCGCGACGCTTAGTTCCATTGATTCTTTGGTAATAGGTTCAAAATATGCGTCTCAGTTGTTAAACTTGCAAATGAGTTGGCAATCTAACCCTTTCCTAGATCTCCTATGTCGTACCTTTTAAGTATCTTCTGTATACAGAATCTATGGTGGTGGCATTCTAGTCGCAGCATGATAGCAGCAATATGTACAGATTGTTATACTGAGCTTGCTTGTCGGTCTTTACTTGTATCATTGTTTGCCTCTGGAGTTGGTTACCATGTTATAAAATTTTGTTGCCCTTAATGGGATAAAAAATGGTGTCAAGTTCAGATTTGGGGAGGAAGTGAGCTATTTGAAGTGTTTCAATTGGTCTGCACTCCATTTCCTTGTATGAAGCGCTAATTATGTGAATTCTGTAAAATGTATTTGAACTTGTCCATGCAATTTCAAACTCTCCATAACAGAAACGTAACATCCAAAAATCTTTGAACTTAATCACTTCATACATTTCACAACATGTGTATGCTTACGTGACAGAAAAGTACAGATATCTAACCGTTTTCAAGCTGAACATTCACGTGAACTACCGGATGGCGATGGATTGATGGACCACTATCCTGCGACGTATACCACCGAAAGATACACCACGCACATGCGCTGATTAATTTGCGAATGGAATGCGTTGCACAGCGCGCAGCACGAGCTTGGACTTCCTCCGGATGGTGATGCCGAACTCCTCGGACATGTCGAGCCTCTCGGGCCTTCCGCCGTTGGGGAGCTCCCAGTCGAAGTGGTAGAGGAGGCTGGCGAGCACCAGCTCCATGTTTGCCAGCCCGAGCGCCATGCCGGGGCATATCCTCCTGCCGGCGCCGAAGGGGATGAATTCAAAGTCGCCGCCCTTGAAGTCCACGGCGGCGGCCGCGCCGGTCTCCTCGGAGAACCTCTCCGGCTTGAACGCCTCGGCGTCCTCCCAGTAGGCGCCGTCCCTGCCCAGGGCCCAGGCGTTCACCAGCACCTTGGTCCCCATGGGGATGTCGTAGCCCATCACCTCGCACTCCTCCCGGCACTGCCGCGGCAGCAGGAACGGCACCGGCACGTGCAGCCGCAGCGCCTCCCTGATCACCAGGTGCAGGTAGCTCAGCCTGCCGACGTCTTCCTCGGTCAGCTTGCGCCGTCCTTCGAATGCCTCCCGCACCTCCGCCTGGGCCTTGCGGAGGACGCGCGGGTTTCTCATGAGCTCCGACATGGTCCACTCCAGTGTCGTCGACGAGGTCTCGCTCCCGGCTCCGAAGATTTCCTGGATCGATCGGGAGTTCGGGACTTGAGATTGTGACGGTGGTGCTTGGATTGGAGTATGAAATGAGTAATGGGGTAACTAACCATGACGAAGGTGGTGATGAGGTCGGTGGTGAGGGGGCACTGCACGCCGCCCTCCTTCTGCAGCCTCAGCAGCACGCCGAGCAGGTCGTCCTCCTCGCTCTCGCCGCCGATGTCCTTACCGTTGGCGCGCCCGAGGATGATATCGGCCATGATGTCGCGCACGTTGCGGTTGCAGCGCTCGGTCTCCCGAATCGCGCCGCTGAGCCAGCGCGCTAGCGTCGATGACGGGTACAAGTCGGCCAGGTTGAAGCCGCCAGCGAGCTTCCCCGACGTGCCCAGCTCCTGCAGGAACTCGTCGCGCCGCGGGCAACGGCTGCCGACGGCCGACCGCACCACGATGTCGGTCACCATGCGGGACATCCGCTCGCCGATTTCGACCACGGCGCCGCCGCCGCCACGAGCGCAATCGTCGGCGACGGAGCGGAGCAAGGCGGAGGCCTCGTCCTCCCGGATGTGGCGGAAGGACATGACGCGGCGCGCGCTCAGGAGCTCGACCACGCAGATCCTTCGGAGCTGGCGCCACAGGTCATTGTAGGGGGAAAAGAGGATATCTTCACCGCCGCGGCTGAAGATGGCCAGCGTTGGCGTCAGGTGGCGGCTGGCGAACGCCGCGTCGTGTGTTTTCAGGACCTCGCAGGCGGCCTCGGCGGAGGAGACGACCAGCGTGGGCACAGCGCCGAAGCGGAGCAGCATGAGCGGGCCGTGCGTGCCGGAGAGCTCCCGCAGGGCCCGGTGCGGCAGGGCGCCGTGGCGCGACAGCAGGACGTGGTGGAGGCTGCCGACCAGCGGCAGCTGCCATGGCCCCGGTGGAAGCCGCTTGCCCCGCGCAGGCGGCGAGGAGGTGTAGATGAGCTTGACGAGCAAGAGGGTTACGCAGACGAAGAAGCCGAGCAACGGCAGTGCTGCAAGATCCATGATGTACGTCAGTGGGGTGTAGCAGTCTGTTATCTGTAGGCTGTAGCGTCAGTGGCTCAGTACACGTGTTTGTGCCGAATCCACGTGTGGCTGTAGCGTCAATCGCTGAGTGTTAGCGTGTATAGATAATTATATATAGGTTCTTTGTAATACTTGTAAACTCCAACCGGAAAAGTGGTTCTAGCCTTCTAGGCCCTTGCAAAAAAAAAAAAAAAAAAAAATGGTTCTAGGCAGCGCGGTTTCTCAAAAAAAAATTAAATCCGGAAATTTTTGTATCGAAAATACTGAAAATAATCATAGTTGTATATAATTATCAACTTGGGGGCATCGGAGCCGGAAAAAAAGGGGAGGTTTAGAGGGATGATCAGGGACGGCGGCGGATCGGCGGAGGCGGAGATTCGAGGAGGGAAGGCCGGCGAGGCGGGCGTGGGAGCGCCGGCGGTTCGACTGGCGGTAGCGGCGGGGGTAGTCGATCTTCTCCTCGTGCGCGTTGTCGGAAACCGCGCAAACGGTCGCACACGCGAAGATTAGCATTGCTCCTATCCGAGTCCTCTCGCGCGCCAACCCACTGTTTTACCTTCTAGTTTGTGCTATTTTGCTCTTTTCTTTTTGACACCACCATGTCAACACATCAATTTAGATATAAGTTTACGTGGGGTTACCACGCCAAATTCCTCAGAGGTCATCTTTGGGTTTAGAGAAGAGGAGAAGATGGTGGTGTTGGTGAATCCGTTGGCTGACAAGCACGAATTACCCAGGTTCAGGCCCCCGTAGGTAAAAGTCCTACGTCCTGCTTGTCTGGTATTGATTGATGGAGCTTACAAAGGAGCTACAATGGCGAGACCGGTAGATGCGATCTCGCTAGGGTTCTTGGTGGCAAGTATCAGCGTGTCCCTAGCCGGTAGCCCTCCCAGCCCTTAAATAGTATGGCTGGGTCTCGGAAACCCTCTACCGACTAGGGTTACAATTCGTAACCGACCTTGTCCTTGTCTAATCTTGGGCTTGTTTCCTTCGGTATGGGCCTTCTCTTTGGCCTTGTTCCATGGGCCGTGACGATATTTGAACACCAAGTATCCAATCCGTGGGGCACCCGAAGGGTACACCCACGTCAGTAGCCCCCGAGGACCTGGTAGACTTCAGGGAGTCTGGCAGGGACTCCACCCTTAGTCAGGTGTTCAAGTAGATAGCTTTTAGCTTTAGATGGTGTGTTTCGTACCCGTTTCGCAGGGCGCTTTAGTCGTGGGATGTTTGGCATGGCAGGCCTGGTTCACTCGACAGTATCGGGACCAGTTAAGTGCTCTTGGGCACAAACTCTACCAGCCTACGTCAAACTCGAGTCCCCGGGCTCGAATTCGGAAGCTTGACCATTCGACTCAGGCCATATTTGAGGTCTCACAGAGTCGAACTGAGCTTTTAGGGTACCCAACGTGTCCGTCGGGATTTTCATCACGCCTGTTGGCGCGGCACAGTTGTCAGGTACCTCAGCTGTTGCTGTCAGTCCCGGCCCTACACGATGAATCGGTGGGTCTTACCTTTGCACGGTAAATGCAGCATCCGAGGGTCAATTGTATCTGATTCATCTCGGAAATTTTCTTTGCTTCTGCTCGGGTTAGACCGGAGTCGATAACCTTTCGAGTGCCTTTTAGTCTTGTAGTTATCGGGAGCGTTGTCCGAGATTATGTTGAATTACTTGTAATTGGGGATAATCTCAACCCGATGACCTTGTAGATTGCTCTGAGAATTTTTTGCTCCCGATGGGAGTAACATGGAGTTTACGACATTTAGTCGAGTGCCTTCAGGACCCGATGATGTATTAGGTCGAGTGTGTTGTGAAGGATTTGAATGAAACCTGACCTTGGATTACGTCATTGACGATGTCATTGGCGTGCTCATCACAACCGATGCGCTCTGCCGCTTGGCCTGCCACGAAATGACAGGACGTGTCGTTGCGTCAGTTTTGACCACACACCGCGATTTTTACGCGGCGCCATGATGATGGCCTCCTCGTTTCCCGTGCGTAGTGGGCGATGCAGCCCACGACGGTTGCCCTCCACGCTCGCCACGTGTAGGGTGTGATCTTCGCCGTGCCGCACGATGCGAAAATCAAGGGCGAAGATTTACTTGCCCTGCGGGATAAGTAGGGATGTATGGGCGATGGGGTGAAAATCCCCATTCTCACCGCACAGTTCATCCTTCTTCTGCTTGCGCCCTGCAGTCGTCCTCCCGGCCAACACAGAGAGCAAGAGAGCTTGGTTCCTCCTCGCGCCACCATGACGAAGAAGACCAGCGGCAAAAAGACCACCGGAACCGCCGCCACTGCCGCCGCCAGCCCGCCACCGACACCACCGCGGCGGGCGATCTGAAGAAGGTGCACGGTGACTGGCAACGGTCTTCCGTGACCGAGCGCCAGCTTGAGGTGCTGCGCCGCAACGGCCACCTGCCGTCGCTGGAGAAGATGAAGACACGGGCTCCCGGCGGCGAGGTTTCCCCTCTTCCCCGAGACGACGAGCTCGTCTGCTTCGTCGACTTCGTGAATAGGGGATTTGCCTTCCCTGTTCATGAATTCTTCCGTGGCTTGATGTACGTGTATGGTGTACAGCTGCACGACTTCACCCCCAAGGCCATGCTCCACATCTCCTGCTTCATCGTCTTGTGCGAGTGTTTCCTGGGGATACACCCGCACTGGGGGTTGTGGCAGCGGATCTTCAACGTGAAGCGCAACGCCGGCTCTCACGGCGTGTATCCTGTCGGCGGCTTCGGGATCCAGACGCGCGGGGACATCGACTACTTCGACCTGAAGCAGCTCGAGTCCGCGCAAAACTAGAGGAAGAAGTGGTTCTACGTCTCCGACATCTGCAAGCCGGGGCAGTTGTACGGAGTGCCGCCGTTCCAAGGCGGCGTCATCGTGAAGAAGAAGAACTCGTGGTCGCACCGACCCGACGTCCGGGAGGCCAAGGAAGCGTCCCTGTTGTTGTCTCGTGTGTCCGCGTTGTTGAAGACCGCGGGCAAGGAGGTGAACGGGGTGCACCTGATCGCCACGTTTATCAAACGGCGCGTGCACCCTATTCAGGCTTAGGAGCACCCGCTGTATGAGTACGTTGGTGCCGCGGACGCGACACGCGTATCTGCAGAGGAGCTTTCGGCGGGCGAAGTCGAGGCTCGCGTGTGCGCTCTGACCATGTTGAAGGTTGGTGAGGCGCACGTCTTCGATCCGCCGGTCACCCCCTTCAGCACGGAGCACCCTGTGCCTGAGGTAATCATGTGGTTTTTACTGCTTGTTTTGAATCAGTATTCCTTTTGGCCTGTTCTCAACCTTTTTACTGTTGCCCTTTGAAGGGGTTCTCCACTTTTGTTAGTTTGCCACCGCTGCCCGAGGGTAAGGGCACATCCGCTGTCCCAGACTTGCGGGTGGATCCTGATGAACATGACATCTCTGTCTCCTCCGCTGTGTCACCCGATGACACAGAAGGTGTGGACAACGATGACGTTCCGCTGGAGACCCGCCGGAAGCGAGTCCATCACGCCGGCTCGAAGCTGCCAAGGAAATCGTAGCAGAATGTCGGCGCCGACGACTCCGGCTTGTCTTCGCCTCCTGCTCGCTCCGGCTACGAGATTGTGCCGGTGCAAGGTCCCGCGGCCCCTCCGTCAAAAAGGGCCCACGTTTCCTCGGACTTCTTCGACCCCAACGTCCTCCTGACTGAGCTGAGCTCGTAAGTCGATACCTTGTTTTTTCTGTTTCTTTTTCTGCAACCTTGATGTTTTGTACTTTTGTTTTTGTTTTTTTGAGTAATTTAATTGTCCTTTTCCAGCGACTCCTCTGGTGAGAAACACCCAGCGCAGACCCTGGTTTAAAGGGTACCATGGCTCCTTCACCGCCGCCCAACCACGGTAATGCGGTGAACACTTCTACAGCGGCTTCCCCTGGTGATGACCTTGTCACCGTCGTTAGCGCTCCTCCGTTGGCGTCAGCCGAGCACATAAGCTTTTGTTCTTTGTTTTCTATTGTCGGGTGCGCGCAAGCGCTCTTGATGGGAGTAGCCCCCGAGTCTATATGTGACTATTTATAGTCGGGTATAGACTCAAGCCACTTTCTTTGATTTTGTCTTGTGCTCTTTGTATGATCGGGTGCGCGCCAGCGCTCCCGATGGGAGCAGCCCCCGAGTCCATATGCGGCTTGGCACAGTCGGGTATGGACTCAAAATCAGGCGTCTAACTTTTTATTTGTTCCTTCACAGCTAGTTATGCGCGACCTGCTGGGCATAGGCCGTCGCTATGCCGCCAAGGAAGCAGAGGTTGCCCGCCTCAGCCAGCAGTCCGCTGAACTGCAAGGTAGACTTCTCCTGTTTGTTCAGCTTAGCTCTTGTGTTGTGCTACTTCCTTATTGTGTAATATCTACAGAATCCCTTGCGCGAGTCCAGCGTGAGAGAGATGACGCCACGCTGCAGTCCTCTGAGTTGAAGGGGAAGCTCGACTCCGCCGACGCCGATGCCCGTGCGCGGGCGGATGGCGCCGCGCGATCCGCCATGGAGGAAGCCGAGAAGCGGGAGAAGGCAGTCGCTGATACGTCTCAAACATATGTATAATTTTTTAGTGATCCATGCTAGTTTTGTGATATTGTCACATGTTTTTACTGTCATTTATATCATTTTTATGCATTTTGTCGGACTAACCTACTGACAAGATGCCAAGTGCCAGTTTCCTGTTTTTGTTTTTTTTGTATTTCAGCAAAGTCACAACAGGAAATATCGTCGGATTGCCCTCAAAATTTACGGTGATTTTTTATGCGACGGAATACACACGTTGACTAAAGGGCGACCTGGGGGGGCACCCAGGGGCCAGGGGCGGGTAGCGGCCGCGACCCCCCTGACCCGCGGGTGTGGCCCGCCCCTGCCCTCTGGGCATCGTCTCGGCCCCCTCCGACGCCTATCAAATCCCTTTTGACCTAAAACCTAGAGGGCGGCCATTATTTTCCAAAAACTCGACCCCGACACGCCGTCACTGAAAACCCTAGTTCGGGGTCCAATCTGAAGCTGATCCCGGCACTCTGCCGGAGGGGAGATCGATCCCGGAGGGCTCTTCATCGCCATGCCTTCCTCCGGGATGATTTGTGAGTAGTCTCACCTTGGACTACGGGTCCATGGCAGTAGCTAGTTCGTAGTCTCTCTCTCTCTCTCTCTCTCTTGTGCTTCATATCTTATGATCTTGTGAGTTGCCTAACATGATCAAGATCGATTATTGTAATGCTATGTGATGTGTTTGCTGGGATCCGATGGATTATGAAGTTATGTTCAGATTGTGCATGATTCTTATATGAGTAATTTATGTTCTTGCATGCTCTCCGATGTGCGTAGTTACTTTGGCCAAGTGATTGTGTGTATCTCAAGAGAGGGTATTTATGCTAGATAGTGGGTTCATGCCCCCTTTTGTTCCTGGGCACGAGTGACAGAAACGTCTAAGGGCGAGGGTGTGCTGTTGCTACTAAGGGTAAAACAGCGGTGTTAATGTCTATTTTGATATTAGTATTGCTTACTTCATGCACTTTACTTAATGCAATTGTCTGTTGCTTGCAACTTAATACCGTTGGGTGACAGGCTGGATAGCGATCCCACAGTGGACTTTTTAGACAAAGACGCAGTTGGACTCAACGGTCTTTGTTCCTTGTCGTGATGCCTCCATAAATATTATCATGTCCTTTTTGTCATAGCTAAATTGGGTTTGTGTCATGATATTGTCAATTGCCTAGCTGTAATTCGTTCACCCATCACATGCATATTTTATTTACTTGAGAGACTCCACTAGTGAACCCATGGCCCCCGGTCCATCTTTTTACATTGTTTACAACCTCATTTACTTGCTTTTAATCATCATTACTCCTCTGGTCACTTTTCATATTTTATCTATTTCATCATACAATTAACCGCTTTGTTTTCTGCGAGACCGGAAAGATTGATAACCTTTCCGCCGTTGGGGGCAAAGTATTTTGGTTGAGTGTGTGCAGGTCCACGTCTGTTGAAGGTTAAGCGCCAGAGATCTTCAACATTCACCTCGTTGTTGATTTCAAAGTCCTACTGGTTCGATAAACCTCGGTTCGTTAAACGAGGGAAAACTGCTACTAGCTACAATTCCGCCTTCGCTTGGGGCACCACCCAACTTATCAATATCCACCATCAAGCAGTTTTCTGGCGCCGTTGCCGGGGACTTTGGAGCTACAGCAAGGGGAGTCTCATACTCTCAATCTCTTTACTTTGTTTTTGTCTTGCTTGCTTTATATCTCGTTTAGTTTATTTTCCTGTTTCAAAATTTTAAAACCCCAAAAAATTAGTGTAGTCTTTATTTTCGTTTTGTTAGTATGCTTAGTTATTTACTTGTTCTCAATGGTTAACTTCTTTGAAACTAGATCTTATTGGCAAGGCGGGTTCACGGAGGATCAACAAGAATATTATAAGGAATACCGCTTGTCACAAAAAGGGATACACTTATGGAAAATAATTAATACTCTGAACAATTATGCTAGAGACTTGTGCTTAAATTATGATATATCTTATTGTTGTGATGAGTCTAGTTGTAGCATGAATTTTAAACACCTTCCTTTTCAATGTACTAGTAATGATAATGAAACCTTAGCATCTTATGCTAAGGGAAACTATGATTTTTATGATGTGGAAGCTATTGAAGAATTTATTGCGTGGAAGGGTGCTTATGAAATTTCTTCTTTGATTGAAAATGATGATGATGATGCTCCTTATAAATCTGAAAGTTTTGCTATACTTAAATATTGCATGGATAATTACAAAGATGAAAATTGTTATATTACTGAATTTCTTAAGGGTTTATCTCCCCCAGAAGAAGAGACTAATGCCGTGCAGGAGCCTATGGAAGAAGAAATTGTTGAAACTAGAAGCCCATTGGATGAAAACGAGGAGGGGAGTGACGAACAAGAGGAGGAAGAATGGAGTAGCTACCCATCTCTACCTTCTAATGAGAGTAACTCTCTAACTCATACATTATTTGATTGTCCTCCTTCCTTACAAAAGGAGAATGAATGCTATGATCCCATTGATTCATTTGAAAAATCCCTTTTTGATAAAAATGATCTTGTTATATATGATAATCCGTGCTATATTGATAAATCCTATGATAGTCCTTTATTTGTTCCTACCATTGAGATACATGTTAATGAAGAGTTGTGCTTAGAAAGTTTATATGATAATGCTCTTGACGATGGTCCTATGTTACTTGATGATAAACATTATAATTCTATTGAAAGTGGGTTTGATCCCACTATTTTTGAGATGGACCGAAATTATGTGCTTGTAGATCATGAAAAGCCTGTTTTAAGTGATAGATATATTGTTGAGTTTGTTCATGATGTTACTGAAAATTATTATGAGAGAGGAAAATATGGTTGTTGGAGTTCTCATGTTACTAAGACATCTCTCTTTTTGTTGCAAGTTTTGAAGTTGCACTTGCTTTGTCTTCCTATGCTACTAGCTTTATGCTTTAATGAATTATTTTTGTACAAGATGCCTATGCATAGGAAGTGGGTTAGGCTTAAATATGTTTGGTATTTATTTCTTGATGCTCTCTTTTGTCAACTCTTATTCTTATTAGAGCATCATTGAAATCATTGCGCCTAGCTAAAAGGCGTTAAAGAAAAGCGCTTGTTGGGAGGCAACCCATCTTTTATTTTCAGTTTGCTTTTTGATTTTCTTGAGTCATGAAGTTATTACCTCTGTAGCAACTTCATTGTATCCTTTTCTTTTGGTTTTATGTGCCAAGTTTAGCCTCTAATGCATTGAAAGTGCGAGGTATTGTGTTGCTGTCCAAAAACAGATTCTGTGCGCCTGTTGCACGAAAATCCTAAACTCGCCAGAATCTTATCTTTTTCTGATAATGTTTTACAGCAAGCCTGATGCTTTTATCAATCTTTAGTTAGTTTTAATGTTTTTTGATTTAATCTACAGAAGTGCCTCAAAAAATTCGATCTTTACAGACTGTTCAGATTTTGACAGATTCTGATTTTATTTTGCATTTGTCTCTTTACCATCGTCATATGTGATACTCTAGGGGTAGAGTGCCACATTGAGGCTTAGTAAACAGTAGCTAATGTTTAATGAAGTTGGTTTGAAATTTTTCATGAGTTGAACACATGTGCATTTTATTTATGAGCACTAACCCTCTAATCAAATTATGAGAAGTTTTGTGTGAAGGGAGTTTTTAAGTTCCAAAGGAGAGGAATATGAAGAAATCGAGGATGGATCAGAGCTCAAGCTTGGGGATTCCCCCATGGCACTCCCTCTGAATATCAAGAACTATCAAGAGTCAAATCTTGGGGATGCCCAAGGCATCCCCTCATCTTTATCGACTATCATAAGGTCGTCTTCGTTGAACTTCGTTTTTATCACTTTACATATTATGTGCTATGCTTGGAGCGTCTTTTTACTTTCAGTTTTGTTTGTTTGTTTGCTGGTCATATCTTTGTTGGATCCTAGCTTTATTTGTGTGGGAGAGAGACACGCTCCGCTTTTTCGTTTGAATACTCCTTTGCTTCGCTTATATCTTTTGAGTATTCTTAGCTACTGTCTGTTTTCTAGTAAGCTCTCGCTTTTAGCTTTTATCTTGTTTAGAGCTGCTAGTTGTTAAGTTAAACTCTCTTGTTCTTCACTTATATTTGTTGGAGAGTTGTTGTTGAAAAATTGCTTGAATTGTCAATGCGACAAAATGCTATTTGTGTGATGATAGAATAAAATGAAAAGCCTGCATAGTTTTGTAGATCATGGTGTGGATACTTGATGCTTATCAATTGTTTTGAGATGTTAAGTTGAATGCTTAAACTTGCTGGTTATTTGAGTAGAATTGATTAGTAAAGAAATATGGTTGAAAGCTTGAAATTGTGTGGTTTTTCACAGTTGTTAATTCATAGTGCTAATCTTTCCATCAAAAGAATTGTTTGGTCAACAAGGGAGACGGTGTAGAGTTTTTATGGTTATGACCGGTAGATGTCTTATGTTGTTCTGTTACCGGTTATTGATAGATGTTTGCTTCAAATACCTTTTTTTTGCTAAGCCTAAAAATTCGTACTGAGTGTATGGTTCACTCGTGCATCCAATCCCCAAAGCCAAACTTTCTTGCCAGCTGAGTCCACCATATCTACCTATGCATGGTATTTCCTACCATTCCAAGTAAATTTGTCATGTGCTACCTTTAAAAATTCAAAATACTTCTTCTTTGTGCCTCTGTTTTTAAGCTCATGAGGGAGCAGTAGAGAGCTAGATATAACTTGTGACAAGCGAGGTCATTTCCCCCCTTTCACCCGGTGTTGATGGATTACGTCTTCACTTGAATCAACCCGAGAGCAGCTTAAGCAAAATATAAATATAACTCACCAATTCTCCTCCGCGCAATGCAAATCTGAGAAATCAGCCCAAACATTGGACAGTGGTGAAACCAAGGAGAAAGAGGAGCGTACTCGCTCTTCTAAGAACCAGCTGCTCTCACAAGTCTAAAAAACCTTGCTTGTCATGAGGGACTAGATAGTTTCTCTGTTGTGAAGTCGTTGACGAAAGCATGCATGCCTCAAAATCATTTTACTTCTGTTTTAAAAACCAAAAAGCTCTAGCACATGACTAATCCCTGCTTCCCTCTGCGAAGGGCCTTTCTTTTACTTTTAATGTTGAGTCAGTTTTCCCTTTTTCCTTCTATCTCCACAAAGCAACATAGCATTGACCCTGGGTAACGTTGAGCATATTACATTATCGAGATTAAACATGAATCTTTATATTGACTTTATCTATAAGATAAGCCGTTGGAAGTTGAAGCTCTTTGCTAATGCTTACATCTTCCTTTGTGTTGATTCTCAAACACTTTTGTCATGGAATTATTATCCTTGTGAATTATTCAAATATGTTGATCACATTGTTTTCATGTCTTTGACATACTATTTATGAAAGGTTTTGCTTGGATGATTCAACTTGTTTATTCATTGCTTTCTTGCTATCAATTATAGACAATTGTTTTGTATCTCTTCATTCACATCTTTGATTTGCATTACTATCTTGATCAAGAATGTGTTGGTTGCATGTCTCATCAAAAATTATTTGTTATCACTTACCTACTCGAGGACGAGTAGGAGTTAAGCTTGGGGATGCTGATACGTCTCAAACGTATCTATAATTTTTGAGTGATCCATGCTAGTTTTGTGATATTGTCACATGTTTTTACTGTCATTTATATCATTTTTATGCATTTTGTCGGACTAACCTATTGACAAGATGCCAAGTGCCAGTTTCCTGTTTTTGCTGTTTTTGTATTTCAGAAAAGTCACAACAGGAAATATCGTCGGATTGCCCTCAAAATTTACGGAGATTTTTTATGCGACGGAATACACACGTGGACCAAAGGGCGACCTGGGGGGCCACCCAGGGGCCAGGGGCGGGTAGCGGCCGCGGCCCCCCTTGACCCGCGGGTGGGGCCCGCCCCTGCCCTCTGGGCATCGTCTCGGCCCCCTCCGACGCCTATAAAATCCCTTTTGACCTAAAACCGAGAGGGCGGCCATTATTTTCCAGAAACTCGACCCCGACGCGCCGTCACCGAAAACCCTAGTTCGGGGTCCAATCTGAAGCTGATCCCGGCACTCTGCCGGAGGGGAGATCGATCCCGGAGGGCTCTTCATCGCCATGCCTTCCTCCGGGATGATTTGTGAGTAGTCTCACCTTGGACTACGGGTCCATGGCAGTAGCTAGTTGGTAGTCTCTCTCTCTCTTGTGCTTCATGTCTTATGATCTTGTGAGCTGCCTAACATGATCAAGATCGATTATTGTAATGCTATGTGATGTGTTTGCTGGGATCCGATGGATTATGAAGTTATGTTCAGATTGTGCATGATTCTTATATGAGTAATTTATGTTCTTGCATGCTCTCCGATGTGCGTAGTTACTTTGGCCAAGTGATTGTGTGTATCTCCAAGAGAGGGTATTTATGCTAGATAGTGGGTTCATGCCCCCTTTTGTTCCTGGGCACGAGTGACAGAAACGTCTAAGGGCGAGGGTGTGCTGTTGCTACTAAGGGTAAAACAGCGGTGTTAATGTCTATTTTGATATTAGTATTGCTTACTTCATGCACTTTACTTAATGCAATTGTCTGTTGCTTGCAACTTAATACCGTTGGGTGACAGGCTGGATAGCGATCCCACGGTGGACTTTTTAGACAAAGACGCAGTTGGACTCAACGGTCTTTGTTCCTTGTCGTGATGCCTCCATAAATATTATCATGTCCTTTTTGTCATAGCTAAATTGGGTTTGTGTCATGATCTTGTCAATTGCCTAGCTGTAATTCGTTCACCCATCACATGCATATTTTATTTACTTGAGAGACTCCACTAGTGAACCCATGGCCCCCGGTCCATCTTTTTACATTGTTTACAACCTCATTTACTTGCTTTTAATCATCATTACTCCTCTGGTCACTTTTCATATTTTATCTATTTCATCATACAATTAACCGCTTTGTTTTCTGCGAGACCGGAAAGATTGACAACCTTTCCGCCATTGGGGGCAAAGTATTTTGGTTGAGTGTGTGTAGGTCCACGTCTGTTGAAGGTTAAGCGCCAGAGATCTTCAACATTCACCTCGTTGTTGATTTCAAAGTCCTACTGGTTCGATAAACCTCGGTTCGTTAAATGAGGGAAAACTGCTACTAGCTACAATTCCGCCTTCGCTTGGGGCACCACCCAACTTATCAATATCCACCATCAGCCGCCCAGCGACTTGGGGCTATCGCAAACTCCTTGTCAGGTTCGCTCAACGCCCAGTCCTTATATTCTTTATCTTGTTGTTGTTCTTTCTTCTTTTGTGGATTTATCCCTCTTCGTTTTCGGCCAGGGTACTTGGGTGCCCCTGCGGGCAGCAGCAGCCAAGCTCTTCCCGAGGACCTGGTGGGTGCTCTGGTTGCCTTGGAGGGTGTCGATGGCCGGACAAGCAGTCTCCTATCGAAGGCCAAGGATGCGCTGACCTGCCTCCATGGCAGTGTGTTTCCCAAGGCGCAGCCTCCGTCTTCCCTTGGCGAGTTAGCAGAGCTGTTTGGCCCGGACGCGTCCACCATTGCGGACTTTCGCCGTGAGCACACGGTACGTGGTTCGCAAACCACTCTTCTTATGCTGCTAGGGCACGGCTTCAAGGGAGACTTTGACAAGGCTATATCGGGTCGTCCTCGCGGACCTGATGGCAAGCCGCAGCCCCTTGGTTAATTTTTCGAGAGGTCCCGCGAGCTGTCTTAGAGGCTGGCGGACACCATGGAGAAGGAGGTCGCCAAACGCACCGAGAAGGCCAAGAAGTCGACCAACTCGCAGCAGTAGATAGTTACCGTAGTGGTTCTGCGGAGCTTGCATAATAACTTATTTGCTTATCTCTTTTGTTAGCTTGTAATGACTATTGCCTGGGAGCCTCAAGTGATATTCCTTTGACGCATTTCCTGAGAATCCTTGTTTCTTCCGTCCAGCCCCCGAGTTCCTTTGCGGGGCTAGGGCGAAAGTGATGCCAATTCCATTGTTTTTCCTTATGTTTCTTGCTTTGCTTCGTGGGCAGGCTAGCCTTGCCAGTACTTCTCCATCCACTGGGACCGTTCCCGACCAAGTTTCTGGCTCTGAATCTGCTGCGACGACGCCGGGCACCCGCAATGCTGACGAGTACCGGTATTCGGTGCTGCAAACTCGATGTGCTAGGCTGGAGCAGGACTTACGAGCCACTCGAGGTGTCCTCGCCATTTTACGGTCAAAGCACCGTCGTCCCGCGAACGAGAGATTTTCTTGCTTGAAGAATTGGAGAGGGTGAATTCTGAACTGCTCTGTAAGTTATCCAAAAGCCCCCGAGCCATCAAGTTGTCGATTTCTTCACGTGTTCAGTTGCTATCTTCTTTTGACAGGTGCCCAACTGGATGCGCGGGCTGAAGCTGAACGAGTAAACAGCCGACTCCGGCATGCTGCGGAGATCGTAGGGCGAGACACAACCTCCTTCTGGTCTGACAGCGCTCGGGTCGCGTTCTGGTTCTGTTGCAGGACCGCGTGCAGCAGGTGGTTTCCTTTATTGGGTCCTGCAAGTCTGCCTTGTTGCTGGTGCACAAAGCCCTGTTTCCTTTGGACGAGCAACTGCGAGGTCTTGGTGCTCTTCTGGCGAGGTTCCGCAATGGTGAGGCTACGCAAGGGTTTGTTCGTGCCCAACTGGTCAGTGGCACCATCTATGCCTTGGCGTTTGTGCGCAGACGACACCCATACATGTGTCTGACAGGTATAGATGAGGTTCCTCCGCAACCTGACGGTGCACCTACGCCAATGGAGCACCATTACCGAGCTGTGGAGGGCGTGGCTATTGGCTTAGTCGAAAAACTGGAGCATGACACCGAGTTGCAGCTTGAGCATGTGACCTTGCAGGTTCCGGAAGCGGAGCCGAAGGACTAGTTGCGCCCTTGAGCAAGTACCTTGTAGAATATGAGTAGTTTGCTTGTACATGCAGTGTATGTTGAGCTTTTAGCTCTTTTATTTGCTCTGGTTCTCATCCGCGTTTTATTTTGCTTTGGCCTTTATGGCGCAGCCTCCGAGTATCGGGTGCCGATCTGAATTTTGTTTTCGTTGGCCTGTACAATGCAGCCCCGGGTATCGGGTGCTACGGAGGCGATTTTCTTTTGTTTGGTCTAACTCGACGGCGTAGCCCCCGAGCATCGGGTGCCATTCCGGAGTTTATTTTCAGTTGGCCATACAACGCAACCCCCTATTATCAAGTGCCACGGAGGCGATTTTCTTTTTTTTGTTTAACTCGACAGCGCAGCCCCCGAGCATCAGGTGTTGTTCCGGAGTTTATTTTGAGTTGGCCATACAACGCAGCCCCGAGTATCGGGTGCCACGGAGGCGGGTATTTGGTGTGCAGTATATCAACTCCGAAGATAGAGGAACATTGCACTTTTATTATAGGAGACATAGTCTCAAAGATTACATCGATGGCAAGAGCCTTATTATCAGTTGTGCTACGCATAGAAGCGTCGCAGATGTGCAGCGTTCCACGGGTTGTGCGAGAGCTCTCCGTTTCTTGGATTCTTCAAGCGGTACGCTCCTCCGCCGATGACCTCAGCGATGATGAAGGGTCCCTCCCATGGGGAGGCGAGCTTATGCACCTTCTTTTGTTTGAGCCGGAGCACCAGGTCACCTTCCACAAATGACCTGGTTCGCAGTCGACGGCTATGGTAGTTGCGCAAGCTTTGCTGGTATGTTGCGGTGCGGGCGAGTGCGATGTCTCGCGCCTCATCCAGCAAGTCGACGTCATCTTCGAGCGCTTCGTTGGCGTCATCTTCATCGTATGCCACAACACGAGGTGCGTCGAAGCGCAGGTCGTGAGGTAGGACTGCTTCTGCTCCATACACCATGAAGAATGGGGTGTACTGGGTTGATCTGTTGGGCGTGGTGCGCAAGCTCCACAAGACAGAGGGTAGTTCCTCCACCCAGGCGCCTGCCGCGCGCTTGAGTGGCACGAAAAGGCGCTTTTTGACACTACTACAGACGAGGCCGTTTGCCTTTTCCACCTGTCCGTTGGACTGTGGATGGGCGACCGAGGCGTAATTGAGCTTGATGCCTTGTTCTTTGCAGAAGTCTTGGAACTCTTCAGCGGTGAAATTTGTTCCATTATCGGTGATGATGCTATGCGGCACACAGAAACGGAAAATGATGGACCTGATGAAGTTGACGGCAGTTGTTGCCACTGCATTTGTGATTGGCACAGCCTCTATCCACTTTGTAAACTTGTCGACTGCCACCAGGAGGTGTGTGTGTCCACCACGAGCAGATTTCCTTAGTGGCCCGACCATATCGAGTCCCCACTGGGCAAACGGCCATGCTAGAGGGATTGTTTTCAGCTCCGAAGCAGGTGCGTGAGGCTTGGTGGTGAACTTCTGACAGCCGATGCATCGCCTGATGATGTCCTCAGAATCATCGAGCAGTGTGGGCCAGTAGAACCCGGCTCGCAGGGCCTTGGCGACTGGGGCCCGGCTTCTGGCGTGGTGCCCACACGTGCTGGCATGGATCTCAAGGAAATAGCTTTGCCATCTTCGGGTGCGATGCAACTCTGGAGGATGCCTGATATGCTTCACTTGTAAAGTTCTCCGTTGATTATTGTGAATGCTTTGGCACGGCGAGTGATGCGTCGTGCTTCGACTGTGTCTTCTGGAAGCTCTTGACATAGCATGTACGCCAGGAATGGTTTCGTCCATATGGGCTCGACGAGGAACACTTCGACTGGCCGATTTACTGAGTCGGGTGCCTCGGAGCTCGAGGCGCCAACCTCGGGTGTCCCAATTGCTGGTGTAGAGGGAGCCGAAGGTCATGCAACCTTGATCGACCTTCTGTTTATCTTTTCCAAGCAGACTCCGGGGGGGCACCTTGGTTTTCATAGACCCGATGTTTGCCAAGGTGTCCGCCTCTTTGTTGTTGTTGCCCGACATGACGGAGCTCGCAACCGTCATAGTTGCCCTCCATGATGTTATAGAGGTTCCTGTATGCGATCATGTTGTCTGTTGCGGCATCGCACTCCTTCATGGTCTGTTGTACAACCAAGTTGGAGTCGCCGTAGATCATTAGGCGGTCAGCGCCGCACTCCTTGGCCATCTTCATCCCATGTATGAGAGCTTCATATTTGGCTTCGTTGTTGGATGGTTTCTCAAAGTCCATCTGCAAGACGTAGCGCAGCTTGTCACCTTTCGGTGATATGAGGATAACGCCTGCGCCTGCTCCTCGTTCCTCTTCGAGCCGTCGAAGTACATGGTCTAAGAGTTCGATGTATCAGGTACTGAGGGCAGCTACATCTCCATCCATTCGGTGGTAAAGTCAGGTAAGACCTGTGCCTTGATCGATATTGGGTGTTTGTATGTTAGGTCCAGAGGACCTAATTCGATGCTCCATTTGGCTACTCTGCCGGTTGCCTTGGAGTTGTTCAGGATGTCCGCAAGTGGTGCCGCGCTCACTACCGTGATCGGGTGCTCTTGGAAATAATGTGCCACCTTGCGCGAAGTCATGAATACGCCATAAGCAATCTTCTGGTAGTGGGGTTATCTTTGATTGGAGGGAGACAAGACCTCGCTGAGGTAATATATGGGCCTCTGCACTCCATGGGCTCTTCCTTCTTCTGCGCGTTCGACCACCAGCACTGTACTGACCACTCGGTTCATGGCAGCTATGTAGAGGTACAATGGCTCCTTCTCCTGAGGAGCTACCAGGATTGGTGGAGTCGACAGCATGCGCTTGAGGTTGATGAATGCTTCTTGAGCTTCTGGCGTCCACTCGAACCGATCTGTCTTCTTCATCAGCTGATAAAACAGGAGCGCTTTTTTGCCAGGCTTGCTGATGAATCTGCTGAGTGCAGCTATTCGCCCAGCATCTTCAGGAGTGCTTGTATCTTATCCGGATTTGCTTCGATACCACGTGCAGATACGAGGTACCCGAGCAGCTGCCCGGCTGGAACGCCGAACACGCACTTCGTTGGGTTGAGCTTGATATGATATTTCTTGAGCGTGAAAAAAATCTCACGCAGGTCGTCAAGTAGCGTTGCTTCTTTCTTGGTCTTGATGACTATGTCGTCAACATAGACTTGGACGTTTCGTCCGATTTGCTTCTTGAGGCAGTTCTGCATCATGCGCTGGTAGGTGGCACCCACGTTCTTGAGCCCGAAGGGCATTGTAGTGTAGCAGTAGACGCCGAAAGGCGTGATGAATGTTGTTTTTTCTTCGTCTTCTTCCTTCATATGGATCTGGTTATAGCCTGATTAGGCATCCAGGAAGCAGAGGCGCTCGCAGCCTGCCGTCGAGTCGACAATTTGGTCGATACGCGACAGGGGGAAGTGATCCTTTGGACAACACTTGTTTAACGAAGTGAAGTCGACACACATGCGGAGTATGTCTGTGATTTTCTTTGGCACCAGGACAGGGTTAGCCACCCAGTCTGACTTCTTGATCTCTCGGATGAACTTCCCTGCCAGGAGCCTGTCGATTTCCTGCCCGGTGGCAAGACGCTTCGGCTCGGCGAAGCGACACATAGTTTGCTTGACGGGTCTTGCGTTAGGCAAGATCTGTAATTCGTGCTCGGCGAATTCCCTGGGTATACCCGGCATGTCGGCTTAACACCAGGCGAACATATCCCAGTTCTCACGTAGGAACTCGACGAGCGCGTTTTCCTATGCAGGAGGAAAGCTCGTCGAGACGAGGGACGTCTTCTTGGGGTCAGTCGGATGTATCTGGTGCGCCCTTGTGTCGTTGGTCGTATTGAATCTTCCCCATCTGCCCACTCGTTAGCAATTTGCATGAGGTGAGCGATGGTCTTCGGCTTTACTCTTCCGAGCGCCTCCTTCAGCTCGAGTCGATAGACACCTCGGGTGAACGCGTATATCGCGTTGTCGTCTGAGATCCTCTCTGCCGAGTTACGGAGGAGGGTCCACCGCTGGATGTACTCGCGCAGCGTCTCGTCTGATCGCTGCTTGCAAGCTCGAAGTTCTTCGAACAAGGCGGGCCGTTTGCATGTGCCGGCGAAGTTGCGGACGAAGTCCTCGCTGAAATCTTCCCAGGAAGTGTATGCTCCCCGCGGCAAGCTTTTAAGCCAGGCTCGGGCAGACCCTGAGAGCATGAGCTGAATGTACTGCATGGCCGTGGACGTGGAACCTCTCTGTCAAGTCACTACCGTGAGGTAGTCCTCTAGCCAGGCGGAGGGTTCTTGTAGGCCATCGTACTTTGGGGTCTCCGATGTTAGTCTGACTCGGATGCGGCGACTGAAGCATAATGCACCACAAGGTTCAAACTCTTCTTCGGAGTCTAGATCGTCGCTGCTCGTGTCGCGTGCGGCCCGTCTTGAGCGGTTCCTATTAACCTTGCTCTGCGTGATGACGTTGCGTGCATCTTCACCTTCCGCGAGATGATATCGGTCTTCTCGTCCGCGAGTTGCGCGATGCCTTCGATCGCGGGTGGCGCGGTTTTCTCGGTCATGAGCGGCACGCTCGTTGTTTACACATGTGATGCGATCCTCCTGATCGCGAGCAGCGCGGTCGCCTCGTTCGCGGGTCCGCGGTTCATGCCGTGGGCTTTGTTGGCGCCGTGAAGGCGCGTTGTTGGCAGCCGCTGCAGCTGCGGTTGGTTGTGGTGGTTCTTCTGGTATCAGCTCCGCACCTGCCATGCTGACGAATTTGATTTGCTGGCGGTGCAAAGCCGCCCTAGGATCGTCCTCCGGAGGTTGTGTCGCTTGCAGGTACGTAGCCACCGACATGAGAGCGCCGGTAGCTGTTTTGGGAATTGGTACTCCCCCGTCATCCAGAGACATGAAGGAGTTCTCCAGGTTGCGAGTGACGGTGGTCCTTGCCCCCTCCGGCATACGCAGGTAGCGAGGCCGGTCGCGAGAGGGTTGAGATCGCCCTGATGATTGGACGGATAAATCCGCCCGTTCGCGTGCTTGATAGGATGGCTTGCCTTCTTCTTTCCGCAAGGACTCTCTCCTACTACTTCAGCTTGATGCTTTCCTGCCATAGCAGGTACTGGTAGCATTGCAGGTCATCAGGCGTGGCATCCTCCGCCGGAGCACCATCCGCTACGGCCTTTATTGCCTTTTCACCCATAGCTTGGGTGATATGAAGCTGAGTTCGTCCATTCTCCAGAGTAACTGTGAACGGGTTGATGGTGGATATTGATAAGTTGGGTGATGCCCAAGTGAAGGCGGAATTGTAGCTAGTAGAAGTTTTCCCTCATTTAACGAACCGAGGTTTATCGAACCAGTAGGACTTTGAAATCAACAACGAGGTGAATGTTGAAGATCTCTGGCGCTTAACCTTCAACATACATGGACCTGCACACACTCAACCAAAATACTTTGCCCCAACGGCGGAAAGGTTGTCAATCTTTCCGGTCTCGCAGAAAACAAAGCGGTTAATTGTATGATGAAATAGATAAAATATGAAAAGTGACCAGAAGAGTAATAATGATTAAAAGCAAGTAAATGAGGTTGTAAACAATGTAAAAATATGTACCGGGGGACATGGGTTCACTAGTGGAGTCTCTCAAGTAAATAAAATATGCATGTGATGGGTGAACGAATTACAGCTAGGCAATTGACAAGATCATGACACAAACCAAATTTAGCTATGACAAAAAGGACATGATAATATTTATGGAGGCATCACGACAAGGAACAAAGACCGTTGAGTCCAACTACGTCTTTGTCTAAAAAGTCCACCGTGGGATCGCTATCCAGCCTGTCACCCAATGGTATTAAGTTGCAAGCAACAGACAATTGCATTAAGTAAAGTGCATGAAGTAAGCAATACTAATATCAAAAGAGACATTAACACCGCTGTTTTACCCTTAGTAGCAACAGCACACCCTCGCCCTTAGACGTTTCTGTCACTCGTGCCCAGGAACAAAAGGGGGCATGAACCCACTATCTAGCATAAATACCCTCTCTTGGAGATACACACAATCACTTGGCCAAAGTAACTACGCACATCGGAGAGCATGCAAGAACATAAATTACTCATATAAGAATCATGCATAATCTGAACATAACTTCATAATCCATCGGATCCCAGCAAACACATCACATAGCATTACAATAATCGATCTTGATCATGTTAGGCAGCTCACAAGATCATAAGACATGAAGCACAAGAGAGAGAGAGACTACCAACTAGCTACTGCCATGGACCCGTAGTCCAAGGTGAGACTACTCACAAATCATCCCGGAGAAGGAATGGCGATGAAGAGCCCTCCGGGATCGATCTCCCCTCCGGCAGAGTGCTGGGATCAGCTTCAGATTGGACCCCGAACTAGGGTTTTCGGTGACGGTGCGTCGGGGTCGAATTTCTGGAAAATAATGGCCGCCCTCCTCGGTTTTAGGTCAAAAGGGATTTTATAAGCGTTTGAGGGGGCCGAGACGATGCCTAGAGGGCAGGGGCGGGCCCCACCCGCGGGTCAAGGGGGGGCGTGGCTGCTACCCGCCCCTGGCCCCTGGGTGGCCCCCCAGGTCGCCCTTTGGTCCACGTGTGTATTCCGTCGCATAAAAAATCTCCGTAAATTTTGAGGGCAATCCGACGATATTTCCTGTTGTGACTTTTCTGAAATACAAAAACAGCAAAAACAGGAAACTGGCACTTGGCATCTTGTCAATAGGTTAGTCCGACAAAATGCATAAAAATGATATAAATGACAGTAAAAACATGTGACAATATCACAAAACTAGCATGGATCACTCAAAAATTATAGATACGTTTGAGACGTATCAGCATCCCCAAGCTTAACTCCTACTCGTCCTCGAGTAGGTGAGTGATAACAAATAATTTTTGATGAGGACATGCAACCAACACATTCTTTATCAAGATAGTAATGCAAATCAAAGATGTGAATGAAGAGATACAAAATAATTGTCTATAATTGATAGCAAGGAAGCAATGAATAAACAAGTTGAATCATCCAAGCAAAACCTTTCATAAATAGTATGTCAAAGACATGAAAACAATGTGATCAACATATTTGAATAATTCACAAGGATAATAATTCCATGACAAAAGTGTTTGAGAATCTACACAAAGGAAGATGTAAGCATTAGCAAAGAGCTTCAACTTCCAACGGCTTATCTTATAGATAAAGTCAATATAAACATTCGTGTTTAATCTCGATAATGTAATATGCTCAACGTTACCCAGGGTCAATGTAGATGTTTGCTTTTGTGGAGATAGAAGGAAAAAAGGAAAACTGACTCAACATTAAAAGTAAAAGAAAGGCCCTTCGCAGAGGGAAGCAGGGATTAGTCATGTGCTAGAGCTTTTTGGTTTTTAAAACAGAAGTAAAATGATTTTGAGGCATGCATGCTTTCGTCAACGACTTCACAACAGAGAAACTATCTAGTCCCTCATGACAAGCAAGGTTTTTAGACTTGTGAGAGCAGCTGGTTCTTAGAAGAGCGAGTACGCTCCTCTTTCTCCTTGGTTTCACCAGTGTCCAATGTTTGGGCTGGTTTCTCAGATTTGCATTGCGCGGAGGAGAATTGGTGAGTTATATTTATATTTTTCTTAAGCTGCTCTCGGGTTTATTCAAGTGAAGACGTAATCCATCAACACCGGGTGAAAGGGGGAAATGACCTCGCTTGTCACAAGTTATATCTTGCTCTCTACTGCTCTCTCATGAGCTTAAAAACAGAGGCACAAAGAAGGAGTATTTTGAATTTTTAAAGATAGCACATGACAAATTTACTTGGAATGGTAGGAAATACCATGCATAGGTAGATATGGTGGACTCAGCTGGCAAGAAAGTTTGGCTTTGGGGATTGGATGCACGAGTGAACCATACACTCAGTACGAATTTTTAGGCTTAGCAAAAAGGTATTTGAAGCAAACATCTATCAATAACCGGTAACAGAACAACATAAGACATCTACCGGTCATAACCATAAAAACTCTACACCTTTTCCCTTATTGACCAAACAATTCTTTTGATGGAAAGATTAGCACTATGAATTAACAACTGTGAAAAACCACACAATTTCAAGATTTCAACCATATTTCTTTACAAATCAATTCCACTCAAATAACCAGCAAGTTTAAGCATTCAACTTAACATCTCAAAACAATTGATAAGCATCAAGTATCCACACCATGATCTACAAAACTATGCAGGCTTTTATTTTATTCTATCATCACACAAATAGCATTTTGTCGCATTGACAATTCAAGCAATTTTTCAACAACAAATCTCCAACAAATATAAGTGAAGAACAAGAGAGTTTAACTTAACAACTAGCAGCTCTAAACAAGATAAAAGCTAAAAGCGAGAGCTTACTAGAAAACAGACAGTGGCTAAGAATACTCAAAAAGGTATAAGCGAAGCAAACGATTATTCAAACGAAAAAGTGGAGCGTGTCTCTCTCCACACAAATAAAGCTAGGATCCAACAAACATATGACCAGCAAACAAACAAACAAAAGTGAAAGTAAAAAGACGCTCGAAGCATAGCACATAATATGTAAAGTGATAAAAACGAAGTTCAACGAAGACGACCTTATGATAGTCGATGAAGATGAGGGGATGCCTTGGGCATCCCCAAGCTTTGACTCTTGATAGTTCTTGATATTCAGAGGGGGTGCCATGGGGGCATCCCCAAGCTTGATCTCTGATCCATCCTTGATTTTCTTCATATTCCTCTCCTTTGGAACTTAAAAACTCCCTTCACACAAAACTTCTCATAATTTGATTAGAGGGTTAGTGCTTATAAATTAAAATGCAATGTGTTCAACTCATGACGAATTGCAAAACAACTTCATTTAACATTAGATACTGTTTACTAAGCCTCAATGTGGCACTCCACCCCTAGAGTATCACATATGACGATGGTAAAGAGACAAATGCAAAATAAAAGTAGAATCTGTCAAAATCTGAACAGTCTGTAAAGATCGAATATTTCG
The DNA here is from genome assembly GCA_012064385.1 of Puccinellia tenuiflora. NCBI lineage: Eukaryota > Viridiplantae > Streptophyta > Magnoliopsida > Poales > Poaceae > Puccinellia > Puccinellia tenuiflora. The sequence goes on from QRDG01000674.1 coordinate 65,373, forward strand.
AGGCACTTCTGCAGCTCAAATCAAAAAACTTAAAACTAATGAAAGATAGATAAAAGCATCAGGCTTTCAGTAAAAAATTATCAGAAAACGATAAAATTCTGGCGATTTTAGGATTTTCGTGCAACAGGCGCACAGAATCTATTTTTGGACAGCAACACATACCTCCCACTTCAATGCATTAGAGGCTAAACTTGGCACAAAAAACCAAAAGAAAAAGATACAATGAAGTTGCTACAGAGGTAATAACTTTATGACTCAGAAAAACAAAAATTAAACTGAAAGTAAAAGATGGGTTGCCTCCCAACAAGCGCTTTTCTTTAACGCCTTTTAGCTAGGCGCAATGCCAAATATCAAGTTTTTTCGGAGGCCTTGCAATATCAAGAGCATAGATTGTCCTTATGATTGATTCAAACGGAAGCTTCTTTCTCTTTCTAGGGAAGTGTTCCATCCATTTTAAGGGGGAACTCAAACTTTATATTTCCCTCTTTCATATCAATAATAGCACCAACAGTTCTCAAAAACGGTCTTTCCAAAATAATAGGACAAGAAGCATTGCACTCAATATCCATAACAATAAAATCAACGGGAACATAATTATCATTAACAATAATAAGGAAATCATCAACTCTACCCAAAGGTTTCTTTTAAGAAGAATCAACAAGATGAACATTTAAATAGCACTCTTCCAAAGGATTTAAATCAAGCATATCATAGAAACTTTTAGGCATAACGGAAACACTTGCACCAAGATCACATAAAGCATTGCAATCAAAGTCATTTATTTTCATCTTAATAGTGGGTTCCCAACCATCTTCTAACTTCCTAGGGATAGAGGTTTCAAGCTTTAGTTTTGCTTCCCTAGCCTTGATAAGAGCATCGGTAATGTGTATGGTAAAGGCAAGATTTATTTTACTAGCATCCGGTGTCTTAGCAAGTTTTTGTAGGAACTTAATGACTTCAGTAAGATTGCAATTATCAAAATCAATTTCATCATCTTTAAATAAACTAGAAGGATCCTCTTTAGTGGTTTGGATAGTATAAACTTTAACAGTTTTCCTATTCATTTCAGCAATTCTAGCTTCTTCAGCCTCTCCAGCCCACCTAGCTTTCAAGAGAGCCATCATCCTTTTATTTTCATTAATTTGAAGAGAGATAGCATTTAAAGATTCAGTATGTTTGTCTTGATTTGGAGTGGTTCTAATTTTCAAAATTTCAACATCATGAGCAAGAACGTCTACTTTAGAGACTAGACTATCCAGTTTTTCCAGTTTTCCATGATCCTTTGAAAATGAGCTAGGAGTTGTATCAAAAATTTTAGGATCAGTAGGACACTCATATCTATTCAAAGCTTTGTAATCTCCATCAATATTAGTCGAGGCAACAGGAGTATCAGCAGTTTTAAGGACAACAAAGGCATCAGTTTCAGTAGGGGCAACTAACTCAGGTTTGGCAGCCATTCGGTTAATCAAAGTAGCTTGAGTTTGTGATATGTTTGAAATGCAAGCTTCAGTATTAACAAGCCTTGTTTGAAGTTTAGAGATTTCTTTATTTAACTCACCAAGTTGCTCATTTATATTTTTAATATAAAAGAATTCTCATTCATCTGCCTAGAGAAAATTTTATTTTGTTCGAATTGTTCATGCATGAATTTTTGGTAGATGATGACGGAATTGATGAGAGTGTTTCTCCCTCAACTACGCCAACAAGCACTCTTGATACCCTGAAAGGAAAATAATATATGGGATAGGTTGAGCCTCCAAGTGCAGAGTATGTAGAAGTGGAAGTTTTTTCCCCACGAGGGTGACTCGAGGGTTTAATATCGAACTCTCAGGGAATCAGTAGTGGGGATTTTATCTCCTTGTCCTTCTCTAGATTTCCTGCAAACAAAGTAGATTGCTTTGTGCCCTCAACCTCACCAAGTGGTTGTCAAGCACAACGTGTGAGAATGATATTAAGATAATAATGAATGCAAAACAGTAAATAAATATGCAATGGTGGTAAGTGGTAATGCAAGGATGATAGTAATGATGATGGATGATACTTTTGGGGTTTTATATGTGTATGCAATGAATAAAAGTGTTTTTGTATTTTCTGATTTTAAAATGGCTGAATGTAGAAAATGCTTAAAAGTGGTTGGAAAGTTGTTTCTTACGATTAAAAATGGATCGGGGTTCATGGTTTCACACATGCACTCTCTCTTTAATATAGTGTGGCAAATAAGTAGACATAGGATTAACATATGAGATTGCAAACAAGTTTAATGACATGTTACTAATTATATGGGCATCACGTCCTAACATAGAGACCTTTTGATTATTAGTCTCACTTATACTCCACCAAGATGCGAACTAAATCATAACACCTCAGTAATTAAGATGACTCAGAGTATAGCCTTAAGATTAATGACATGAAGTGAAAATAAGAACATGCTGGATCTAGTCATAGGTAGAGGCTTGTCACTCCTCATACCTTGCAACATGGTAGTTTGGTTTATCCCTAGTGAGGCAACAAAGTAAGGTAAACACCCAATGGATCGCGATATTAAGTTGTCAGCTTATCACATCACCACCCCCGTTACTCAACTAATGCACACGTTCCCCCTCACACGCTCTCATAAACATGCTTGATCAAAACAAGGATACAAGAACGGGGTACATAATATGCATCTACTTTCATAACTGAAATAAACATTGCAATCTCAACATATATTAACTCATAAAAAGATCCACCACAAAGGTAATACAACGATGACCGTAATCATGTTCAGCAGCTCATACAGTGCTAATTAGTGAATCCCAAGAGAGAGAGAGATACATATGCTACTGCCACAAACCCATAGTCCAGAGGTGGACTACTCCCTCTTCATCATGGAGACGGTGGAGATGTCGATGGAGAAGAAGGAGACCTCTCCGGCAGCGCTCCGCCGGAGTTTCCCCCCTCCAATCTGCAGCCTCCTGGTCTCTGTTTCTTGTTTCTCTCGTGTGGCGGCCCTCTCTCCGAAAAACGTCGGGGGGCTCTTTATATAGGCGTTTTTAGGTCACGAGGAAGCTTCAGGAAGAAGGATCGTCGCAAACGGGGCCACGAGGGCCAAAAGAGGTGGGCCCACGCGGCCCCTGTACCTGGCCGTGTGGGGCACCCTCTTTCGCCCCTCCGGCCTCCGTTTGCTTGCTTCCTTCGCTCCTAGGTCTTACTCCTTCCAAAATAATGATCCCCGTAAATTTGCAGCTCATTATGACGTCGTTAAGGCCCTGAAATAAATAAGGAAAGAAATAGGGGTTTTCTGCCTGCGCAGGATTAATTCCATAAAAGGGGAAATCATTATTAATTACCAAAAATCATTAAATAACAGTAATATACCCCTTATATGATGCAAATATGAATGGAATACAAGTATTATAGTGGAAAGTTCATGTATGCATTTTACATGCATCAGTAGACCTCTCTATTCATCCAATCTACTATTACTAATTCCTTGATCATAGGTTTTACCATAAAAGTTGCCATTATTGCGAGGATAAGGTTTATAGTTGTTACTACCAAAATTATTTCGATAAGCATTATTGTTGAAGTTGTTTCTATTAAGAGAATTAACATCAACTTGATCCTTTTCTTGGCAATTAATGAAGCAAGTGGGACATTATTAGTATCAATATTGGACTGATTGGTAGCAAGCATAGACATAATCATATCAACCTTATCACTCAAAGAGGAGATTTCCCCAACAGAATTTACCTTCTTACCACTTGGAGCCTCGTTCGGTGTGCCATTGTGAAAATTTGTCATCATCTATCCAAGAGTTTAGTTGCTGCACCTAATGTTGTGGACATGAAGGTGCCTCCCGCGGCCCGAGTCCAAAAGGTTCCTTGAAGAAAATTCAAACCTGCATAAAAGTTTGGATAACCATCCACATAGTTAATCCATGCGTGGGACAGTTCTTAACCATAGATTTCATTCTCTCCCAAGCTTGAGCAACATGTTCATTATCAATTGTCTAAAGTTCATAATGTTACTCCTTAGTTGTCTGATTTTAGCAGGTGGATAATATTTTCCAATAAAAGCATCTTTGATTTAATCCAAGAATCAATGCTATTTTAGGCAAAGACAATAACCATTCTTTTGCTCTCCCTCTCAAAGAGAAAGGGAAAAGTTTCAGTTTTATGATGTTACCTTCTGCCTCTTTATACTTTTGCATATCACATAACTCAACAAAGTTATTTAAATGAGAGGCGGCATCATCAGTACTAGCACCAGAAAATTGCTCTTTCATAACAATATTTAGCAAGGCAGGCTTAATTTCATAAAATTCCGCTTTAGTAGTGATGCATGTAAATGCATACATGAACTTTGCACTATAATACTTATATTCCATTCATAATTTGCATCATATTAGGGGTATATTACTGTTATTTAATGTTTTTTGGTAATTAATAATGATTTCCCCTTTTTATTGAATTAATCCTGCGCAGGCAGAAAACCCCTATTTCTTTCCCTATTTGTTTCAGGGCCTTAACGACGTCATAATGAGCTATAAATTTACGGGGGATCATTATTTTGGAAGGAGAAAGACCTAGGAGCGAAATAAGCAAGCAAACAGAGGCCGAAGGGGCAAAAGGGGGTGCCCCACGCGGCTACATACCAGGCCGCATGGGCCCACCTATTTTGGCCCTCGTGGCCCCGTTTGCGTCAATCCTTCGCCCTGAAGCATCCTCGTGACCTAAAAACGCCTATAAAATAGTCCCCCGACGTTTCCAGAGGGGGGGGCGGCGGAGAAACAAAATCAGAAACAGAGAGACAGAAGGCTACCGCTGGAGAAGATCGGAGGGGGGAAACGCCGCCGGAATCCACCTCCGGAGGGCTCCACCCCTCCAGTGTGATCATCATCAACATCTACAGCAAGATCATCTCCATCTCTCCACTGTAAACTCTGGCCAATATGATGTATGATGCTATACTTTTCCCGTGATCTATTGTGTCTCTCCATCTATGTTTGAGAAGTGATTTGTTCATGGCAATAGTGAAATAGTTCGTTGATTGGTTGCATACAAGTTTTGTTATCTTTTATGATTGTCTTGATGTACAATGTATGAGTGCACGCATATGTTGGGGAATGCATGTAAGGTGATCACCGGTAAGTTAATGGAGTGAGGAGGACTTGGGAGGACAAATAAACCCGAGATCGAATCATGAAGTTACTCTATTGGGGGATATATGGGAGACCCTAGAACTTAAGGCTATGGTGGGACAATTATGTCTTAATAATTCTTGTGCTGCACATTAGATTGGCCATGAGATCCATCATAAGAGTTGTGTAATTTGCTCATTCACTTGGCTACACCTATTTATGGCTCCCCCTAGAAGAAACAATTAAGACTAAAATATGTGCTTCACTAATTGTGACAACCATACGAATGAAATAACAATTGCCAGAACATTTGCCTCCCTTGAGATATTTGCTACTTGAGATCCTTGCTACTTGCTACTTTAAACTTGCATTAGAAAACTTGCTCTTAGAAACTTGTTGCTAGATAAACCTATTCCACATCACTTGCTTCCATTAGTTAGTTCCTTCCTTACTCAAATTTATTGCTTTGCATAAAAGGCCATATAAGATTGTTATAGGGCTTTAGAGAATAGATAGTTTACCTTCAGCTCCTCGTGGGTTCGACACTCAAATACTTATCGAATTGTGCTACAGTGATTCCTTGGATTATCAAGTAGCGGGTGGAGCAATTGGAGAGCATATAAAATCATTGTTATTAGTGCTAGTAAAGTCACATAACTTGGTGTTTTCAATAGAAGACATAACGATAAGATAAAATAATAAGACAAGAATAAGACTACGCTATTTTTTTGGGGTTTTAAAATTTTGAAACAGGAAAATAAACTAAACGAGATATAAAGCAAGCAAGACAAAAACAAAGTAAAGATATTGAGAGTATGAGACTCCCTTGCTGTAGCTCCAAAGTCCCCGGCAACGGCGCTAGAAACTGCTTGATGGTGGATATTGATAAGTTGGGCGGTGCCCCAAGCGAAGGCGGAATTGTAGCT
>QRDG01000675.1:0-23043 GCA_012064385.1 Puccinellia tenuiflora
CATGCAAGGCATAGGTCACCCTAAGGCGCCCTGACGTAGGTCCCTTTCTCCACCGCTGAATCGCCATCGCACCCTCACAAATTAGTGCAGCAAAGTTTTGCATTTTGGTCCTATTTTTTTTGGAACCAACCTGCACTAACTCCACTTAAACGAAGAGGTATAACGTTTATAGCAAAAATATCACCGTGGTGATTTACCTTGAGTATCGCAACAAAAATACGAGTATCTATATACCTAATAATAAAAGTAATAAGGCTTCCGCGGTTTGGTTTGATACGTCATCCAAATTACCCCTAAAGTTGGTAAAAATTACCCACCTATGCCACCCGTAAGCCATAAAAAACGATTCGTCCGTCGCTTCGTTTGTTACGTCGTCCGCTTCCTACACGAGTCGTACAAACGATCCGATTACAATAAGAGTCGCACGCCACACGTCACCACCCATCATCTACTTATACACGCGCCTCCGTCAATCGGCTGATTTGCCAGCGCCAGCCGACCTCGCTTCGATGGCGTCCAAGCGGATCTCTAGGAGCTCAAGAGTCATGACCTATAGACAGATCTCCCACCACGGTCACCTAGATCCTACATGGCCACATGGGCGTGTGGCGACCAGGGCTTCTGCTAGGAGGCGTCAATGGGTAGCGACATGCAGACACGCAGACCGCCCCTGAAGCCTTCACGATTGCAAGGCGATGGAGCTGGCGCAAGATCACGCCATCTTCGTTTCATACATAGCTACTCCTTTCGTCGTCCACGCCCTCCCATGATTTCCTGGAAAGACGGCAGATCAGATCGGGGCGATGCCGGTGCCTGTCGGCGGTGTGTCTTCCACGGCACCACGGCAGGCAGAGAAGCACAGACGCGACAGGAGAACAGGACGCAACTCGATAGTCAGGGGGCAGGAGCAGGACGACCGGTTCAACCCGTCGAAATTGTGCATATCGACACGCAATCCACTAGGGAACGTGGCTCCTGTCTAGACGGCCGCGACGAGCGGCGGCCGATGCCGGCGTGAATCCGGCAGCGCCTATCAGCCTCTAGCACGTGCGCGTACACGGAGACGGCATCCGGGGGGCAGAGGCGTGCAAGCGAACTCCCTCACGCGGAGAGCGGCGTCCTCCCGGCTAGACGCCCGTGTGGAGGCGCTCGGCTCCGAGGAAGACATCGGGGTTCGGGGCGGCCGCTCCCTCGTCCAAATCCACACGAGCGTGACATCCTCCTGGGCTCCTGGCCGCATCTGGGAGGGTACTGCTCTCTTCTCTGAAGTCTGAAAATCTGAATGCGAAGGAGAGAAACAGGTAGGTGCTAAAAGCACAGTATACGCATGCGTACAATTCGCAAAAAAAAATGCATTGGACCTGAACTTTTTAGCACTAGAGTAGTGTTTTGGTGCAGGAAGAGGAATAGTGCATCAGATCTACAAGTCAGATCAAAGGGTCTATTTTTCTTGAGTTTAAACTGCCAGATTCTAAATGACACACCTCACTTTAAAATTCACTACTACAAATCATAGTTTTAAATTCTGCTATTGGTAATGTTTCTCTAAATCATTGTTGAGAAAATATCAAAATAATTGCAATCCCCATGTCAAGAGCGTGGATGGATTTTTGTTGTTGATGTGTAAAAATTGAAATAAAAATATTCTGATATATCCAATGCATATTTTCATACAGTCACATCACCGTATATTACGATTCCATAGTTGTTTTTATCTAAACATGATTTTAACTTAGGAGCTATCTTTTGATAGCAACGATCAAAACCATGCACATCTAAACAACACTTTGTTATTGGAGAAAGTTTAGTACGACACAGTTTGGATAATCTCATCCAACTCAATTCTCCACTTGATATCTACATCTAAACCAAGTCTAAGATAAATTTGAACTTTTTCATCGCGTCTAGCATGATCTAACACGGCGCCGAGAATTTACTTTGTGCGGTCCGTGACGTAGTTTTTTTTTCTCCCGTAGCAACGCACGGGCATATTTGCTAGTAATAATAATAATATGGCAATAAACATGAATGTTAACAGTTATACGATGCTCAACTCTTGATTTTTTTTGAGTAACCAGGAGAACCAGCTTTCATTAAGAAAAAGACAGTTGCCATTTAATTAGGGAAAACCTCTTGAATAACTATAAATAATATTATATTTTAAGTAAGTGCGATGATAGACAGATGTGAAGCATAAAACATGATTTTTCTTGCCTCGAAAGTAAACTATAGAAATAACCTAGGAATGTTTGTTGAGTGTCACCCAAGGTACAAAGACCATCTAATACACTCCAAGTTACGACCTCACGACGAGATGCAAAACCGATGTACACAGCTTTAAAGTTCTTCTATGAAGGGATCGTTTAAGTCAAAGTCATGGAGATGCTTCGTGCTAAAAACAGCACGTCGACAACTAGTAGTTGTAAAGTGAAACCTAGCATTTCTTGAAGCCTTGTTGTCTAGTTGAAGCTTCCTATGCTGTTGTGCTAAAAACCCGTCACTGTAAACACTATCCTCAATCTGAAATGTCATCGACTCCAGCTCTCTTGCGTTAAGTACAAAGAATGTGGCAAAGTTAACGTGAGACAAAGTACCCAGATGGGGTTCCAAAACTAGTGTCTTCACACGGATGTTATGAGATCTTATAAAATCCCGGTGTTTACGACGGAACCAATTTGGACGGCACCACATGTCTGACTGAAAATTTAATCATGTCAGAATAGCAAAAGATTTCAACATCTACCTGATTAAAAACTATTACAACTTAAAGACGAAAAAATACCTTCACGTGTAGCTTCTCCAAGCACGGAAATAATCTCATCAAATCAACAATATTGTCCAGACTAAGAGGATCCATATTGATAGATAAACTTTTGACAGTGTGGACCGCCGTTGTCAAGCTATCGACGTGTGTTTCCTTAATCAAGCATGAAAGACAAAATTAGGCCACACCGAAAAGGCAGCGATGCATAATTTGTCACGCCTGTGACGTCAACGCCTAATGTCGTCACCCACCTGTCAGAGGAGGAGTTGCTTCCAGGGCCAAGACGCACGCAACGCGTGCGCCAGCGGAGCACAAGGTTGGACCCCAATGTCTGGGAGCTTAAGTAGCAGCGATCCCGACGGGAATTGGCATGGAATGAGAAAACACTTGAACCTTCTCTCTGTTTCTTCCTGAACTGTATTCCCACCTACCCCCTCTCTCTCTCTGAACTTTCTTCCTTTCTCACCAAGTTGTATTCTGAATCTAGATCTAAATTGAGAGGAGGAGTTGGGTCGTAACATTTGGTATCAGAGCCAGGTCTGGTGTGGGAAGCGGAGGCGGCGATGGAAGAGCTGACGGCGGCGGTGAGGGCGTTGACCGCGACGGTCGGCACGGTGAAGACCACGGTCGAGGATTCGCAGAGCATCCTCAAGGACATGGTGGCGTGGAAACCACAAGTGGACGGCGCGTTGCAGGAGTTGCGCGGGGACATCGGCACTCTGCGGCAACAGCTCGGGCGGGTGGCGCTCAACCCGATCTTAAGCGTTGATCCGGCGACGCTGATTCCACATCCCGCGGCGTCGACTACCTTCGAAGCCGGCGGGATCGGCGTCGCGCACGGCGACCCAGGTCGCGGGCCCGGTGGCCACCGTGTTTTCCAGAATCATCGGGGGTTGTCGGCAGGGGAGGTGCCCCTCACGACACCTCCGGTCAAGGGTACGTTACCAAACCCAGATCCTTACACCGATTCGGGCGCGTTCATGCATCGGGGTAGTTCGAGTTCGTCCGGGAACTTGGGGCCAAGGCCTAAGCTCAATTTCCCAGTGTTCATAGGGGAACGGCCAAAATCATGGAAGAAACAGTGTGAGTCATATTTCCGTGTGTGTGGAGTAGCCTCAGAGCATTGGGTGGACACTGCGACCATGCATTTTGCTGGAGCAGCGCAGTTGTGGCTGGAGAATTGTGGCATAGAGGTGGAGAGATTGGTGTGGGAGGAGTTGTGTGGGTTGGTGTGTGACCAGTTTGGACGGGACGAGTTCCAGAAGCTGCTTAGGCAGTTGTTTCACATGAAACAGACTGGAACCGTGAGTGAGTACATCCAGGAGTTCATGGAAGTTATGCATGCTCTCAAGGCTCATTCGCGGGTGTGGGATCCAGAGTTGTTTCCATCGCGTTTTGTTGATGGCCTGAAAGATGAAATTCGAGTTGTGGTTCTAGTGCATCAACCGAAAGATCTGGATGCTGCTGTTTCCCTCGCATTGTTGCAGGAAGAGGCGTGCAAAATCTGGCGAAAGCGGGAGCCCAGACGGCAGGATCCGCCGCTGTATCCCAAGACGGCGTACCGGTCGTCGACGAGTTCGTCGAGCAGTGGGGAGCGTTCGGGGCCGGCAACACCAATTTCCTCGAACGCGTACTCCACTCCTCGCGTGCCCAGTTCATCAGAGGACAAAAGAGGACAAGAAGCAGCTCGAGAGGCTACGCCAGCCCGGAGCGAGGATCGGGCGACTGCTCTGAAGAGTTATCGGCGATCCCGCGGGCTATGTTTCATCTGCGGGGAGAAATGGGGGCCGGGACACAAGTGCTCGACCACAGTGCAGCTTCACGTGGTGCAGGAATTGTTGGATGCGATGGGGCTGGACCCATTGGGAGAGGTGCAGGACGAGGAGCCGGAGGTTGCGGAAGCGCTAGCCATATCACAAGCAGCTGTGACAGGAACAGAGGCACCAAGCACTTTCAGACTGGTTGGTCAAATTCAGAAGAGACAAGTGCTTATGTTGATCGATTCAGGCAGTTCGCATTGTTTCGTCAACGAACAAGTGGCTGGGGAGTTGCAGGGAACTGAACAGGCAATCAAGCCGGTACAGGTCAAGATTGCTGATGGAGGTTTACTTACCTGTGACAAGGAGATCATCAATTGTGAATGGTGGTGTCAGGGGGCTACTTTTCGCTCCAATCTGAAGGTGTTACCGCTTGGGGGATATGATGTGATTATAGGCATGGACTGGCTGCAATCCCATAATCCAATGGGAATAGATTGGGTGGGCAAACGACTGGCCTTCTGGGAGCAAGGAAAAATGGTGCAGCTACAAAGTGTGCAAGCCAGAATTGGGAGTAGTCAGGAAATTCAACCTCAAGCTTTGCTAAACCTGCTGCAGTACACTGGAGTAGAAGAAGTGGTGGAGCTTTTCAGTGTTGAGAACCCAGAGGAATCAGCCCCAGAACAGAGTCCTATACCTGATTCTATCAACAAGGTACTCTCTGAATTTGAGGCAGTGTTCTCTGAACCTACTGGTTTGCCACCAGCTAGGCAATTCGACCATGCTATTCCACTTCTACCAGGAGCAAAGCCAGTGAATCTGCGACCGTACCGGTATAGTCCAGCACAAAAGGACGAGATTGAGAGGCAGGTCAAGGAAATGTTGCGACAAGGGATTATCAAGCCCAGCTGCAGCCCTTTTGGATCTCCAGTTTTGTTGGTTATGAAGAAGGATAGAACCTGGCGGTTCTGTATTGACTACCGACATCTGAACCTGATAACAGTCAAAAACAGATACCCTTTACCTATTATTGAGGAGCTGATTGATGAGTTAGCAGGAGCCAGGTGGTTCACCAGCCTAGATTTGCGGGCTGGGTACCATCAAATTCGTATGCAGCCAGGCGATGAGGAGAAGACAGCCTTCAAAACGCACCACGGACATTTTGAGTTCAGAGTCATGCCCTTTGGCCTAACTGGCGCTCCTGCTACATTCCAGAACACAATGAACACCATACTTGCACCACTATTGCGTAAAGGAGTCCTGGTTTTCATTGACGATATATTGGTGTATAGCAAGACCGAGGAGGAACATGCTCAACTCCTACGACAAGTGCTGCGATTGCTGGATGAGCACCAATTGAAGGTCAAAAAGAGCAAGTGCACTTTTGCACAGCCAAGACTGGGCTATCTTGGCCATGTAATCAGCGGCGATGGCATAGCTACCGACCCCAAGAATATAGCTGCGGTCCAGAATTGGCCTAGACCCAAAAACGTGCGTGATGTCAGAGGAATTCTGGGTTTGGCGGGCTTCTACCGCAGGTTTGTCAAGGACTTCGGACTGATCAGCCATCCCTTAACTGAACTGCTGCGGAAGGATCAGGAGTTCCAGTGGACCGACGCGACTGAGACGGCGTTCTGTCAGCTTAAGCAAGCACTGGTAACAGCACCTGTTCTGGCCATTCCTGACTTTACCAAACCTTTCGTGGTCGAGACTGATGCTTCTGATGGAGGTGTTGGAGCAGTGTTGTCACAAGATGGGCATCCCATTTCCTATTTGAGTCGAGCACTAGGGCCGAAGAATCAAGGGCTGTCTGCTTACGAAAAGGAATTCTTGGCTATATTGTTGGCTGTTGATCACTGGAGGCCATATCTTCAGGTTCAGGAGTTTCTAATTCAGTCAGACCATCGTAGCCTGGCAAGTCTAGATGAGCAGAGGCTGCACACACCATGGCAACGAAAAGCCTTGACGAAATTACTTGGGTTACGGTACAAAATTGTGTACAAGCCTGGCAAAGAGAATGGAGCGGCAGATGCGTTGTCGAGGAAGATGAATACCTCTGAGCTAACAGTTGTGACTGTCTGCACTCCTAGTTGGATAACACAGGTTCTGCACAGCTATGAAACCGATGATTCAGTGCAAGCCCTGCTGACTAAGATTGCAGAGCAAGACCCAGCAGTCAGTGGCTTCTCGATACAGGATGGTCTAATCCGGAAGGAAGGACGGGTCTGGATTGGTCACGATGAGGACCTCAGAAGAACCATTTTGCGGTCAGTCCATGACAGTTCTATAGGAGGCCATTCTGGAGTCACGGCAACCTATCACAGATTACACCGCAACTTTGCTTGGAAAGGGATGAAGCGAACGGTGGAACAATACGTGGAGAATTGTGCAGTGTGCAAACAAGCAAAGCATGAGAGGGTCAAATACCCAGGGTTACTGCAGCCATTGATGGTGCCACCTAGTGCTTGGCATACTATCACTCTTGATTTCATCGAGGGCTTGCCCAGATCCAAGAACAGCAACTGCATTATGGTGGTAGTGGACAAACTTACCAAGTACGCTCACTTTGTTGCCCTATCTCATCCTTTCACGGCGCAACAGGTAGCATCAGCCTTCATTGACAACATTTTCAAACTCCATAGCTTGCCGTCAGTGTTGGTTTCTGACCGCGACCCTATTTTCACAAGCCGTCTTTGGAGGGAGTTATTCAGTTTGGTGGGCACGGAATTGGCTATGAGTTCCTCACGCCATCCGCAGACTGATGGGCAAACCGAGAGGGTTAATCAGTGTCTTGAGACTTACCTTCGCTGCTTCGTGCATGCTTGCCCCAAGCAATGGCGGCACTGGTTACCATTGGCGGAATATTGGTACAATACGTCTTATCACTCGGCGATCCAGACTTCACCTTTTGAAGCCTTGTATGGACATCCTCCTCGCCATTTCGGTATCATCGATTCCACGGTATGTCGATCCCCTGATCTGGCTTCATGGCTCAAGGAGCGTGCGTTGATGCAGGACCTGCTCAAGCAACATTTGTCCAGAGCTCGTCAAATTATGAAAGACAAAGCTGACCGACATCGCAGTGACCGTCAATTTTCGGTCGGAGACTGGGTGTTCCTCAAGGTGCAACCGTATGTGCAAAACTCAGTGGCTGACCGTGCTAGCCACAAATTGGCATTTCGCTATTTTGGTCCTTTCAGGGTGGAGGCACGTGCCGGGGAAGTCTCCTACAAGCTGCTTCTTCCGGAGCGGACACTGATTCATCCGGTGGTGCACGTATCGTTGCTGCGGCGAGCTCCCCCACCCACTGATCCTGAGCAAGTACGACTACCGCCTCCACCACCACCGGAGGAGGCGAACCACCATGGTGACGAGCCGGGCGCTATTCTGCAGCGACGTCAGTACCTACGCGGATCCACGGCGCGCGCGCAAGTGTTGGTGCAGTGGACGTCGATGCCGGCGTCATTGGCGACATGGGAGGACGAAGCTCAGCTACGCTCGCGTTTTCCGACGGCACCGGCTTGGGGACAAGCCGGAACTGAAGGGGAGGACAATGTCACGCCTGTGACGTCAACGCCTAATGTCGTCACCCACCTGTCAGAGGAGGAGTTGCTTCCAGGGCCAAGACGCACGCAACGCGTGCGCCAGCGGAGCACAAGGTTGGACCCCAATGTCTGGGAGCTTAAGTAGCAGCGATCCCGACGGGAATTGGCATGGAATGAGAAAACACTTGAACCTTCTCTCTGTTTCTTCCTGAACTGTATTCCCACCTACCCCCTCTCTCTCTCTGAACTTGTCTTTCTTCTCCACCAAGTTGTATCCTGAATCTGGATCTGAATCAAGAGGTGTAGTTGGGTCGTAACATAATTTGTCCGGAATATACCAAAAGAGGTGAACTGAAAGGGTCTTGAAGGCAACAAGTATAAATAACACGGCGGATTACCTGAATAACCCTGGAGGCAGACAATAGGTTTCTAGCGAAGTTTCGCAAATTAGTAAGAAAGTCCCATGTCTCCACTTTAGGCGCACAGTATATTGATACATCATGACCCCAAATTGAATATAGATAGATCAACCTTTGAAGACGAGGGGCATTGTCGATGTTGATTTCATCAAAGCAGATCGTAGAATACAGGTTTGGATTGATGTGCACGCATAATCTTGTAAGGCTAGGAGAGTTGATCCGGAGACGACGGAAGCCAGAGCTACTGCAAACCAGTAAGAATTCCAGTACAGGGCATCTAACAATCACGCCATGCAGCGAGCTCTCCGACACGCTGACACCCTGGAGCCCGAGCTTCTTAAGTTGGGGGAAGTGAAGCCCGTTGAGGATGTCGTCAGGGAGGTTGCAGTTTACAATGGACATGACAAGGAGGGTTTCCGAGAACGGAAGATGGACGTCGACGGCAGCCGTTGCATACTGCCGATGAACTCGAGCTCCTCTAGGTCGTCGAGAGCGGCGGAGCAGAGCCAGGCGTAGTTGGTGTGGTCATCCAGGCGATGCATCCTGAAGCAGAGGCGTCGGACGGGGCCATGGTGGGCTAAGAGGGCGCGTGATACGGCCGCCGATACTTCGATGTTCCTGTAGTAATTTGGCTTTGCAGGGCCGAGATCGCAACAGTCAAGATGGAGAGCGCCATCGGGACGCGAGGGCCTGGGTGCGGCTGCCGTCCTTGGTCGGGAGGAGGACGATGATCTTGCGGAGGAGATCGTTGGAGAGGGCGCTGATGCGGTCTACCGGCGGCGGATCGAGGTCCGCTGGCTTCCTCTTACACCTAACAGGACAGCCGGCGGCCGGATGGGGAGCTTTGCGCCGCGGCATTACGATTTACGATCCGATCGATGCACTCGTACACACGAACGCAGTCTCGTGTTTATATATTTGATTGATGACGAACCAATGGAAATTGTAATGGGTTACGAACATGAGATGGGCTGGGATCTTTTGATTTTTCTCGTGCAAAGATGGGCCCGAGGTTGGAGCCCTTTGTTGTGAGCCTGCGATGGAGTACGTTTTTCTTTGAGATCCTAAAACTCGCTAAAAGAAAAGAAAAATCTACCTCCGTTCGAAATTATGTGTTTAGCTAACACAAGCTAAACACGTCTTTTAAGCTGGCCAGTATATTTTCATTTTTCTTGTTTATTTCAGAGAATTCTTGGGGCAAGTACAATGGTACACATTCAGCCGCCTGTAATTTGCTCTGCGTAGAAAATGATGTAACCTGTAAAATGAGTAACGAGAAAATGACCCAGTCCGCTGGTAGAATTATAGACAGTCTATTCCTGTAGAAATCCGTGCCTACAGATGGTCTTTTAATTAACCGTTGTATGACAGAGGGTCGCGTGTCGCAGGTTCATGAACCGTTTTATTTCCAAAGGTGTGACCTCGATTCAGTCCCATGTTCTTCTACGATAGATAGTTAGTCCTTTGTCTTTTCGAGATACAACCTAACGAGCTTGTCTCAGACGCGGATCAGTGCGCCAAGCCGTCGCCAGCCGCGTGCCGTCACCAAGCACGATTTAATCTACTCCCTCTGTTCCATATTATAATACTCATAATATGATTCGTTAGTCATTCATATGATTCAGACGCATCTAAACGTCTCAGCGTGTAGACAATGCAGAGTTGGCATGTAAGTGTTTGGGTTCATGTGAACCCAACAGATTTTAGCTAATCTAGACTAAATTTCTATTTAGTACCATTAGACCTCATAATTACATAGAAATGAACCCATTGAATTGTTTAGTTGGCTTTGCCACAATTTCAGCTTGTCATGAGGTGCAAAACAGGTTCAAATCACTAGTGTCACGAGCTTGTCATTGCTTTGCCACACGTGGCACGTCGCGTCTCCCCTAGTGGGCACCGTCGGTGTCGACATGGTTGTCCGCGCCATGAGCAGCGCCATGAGCAGCGCCACGAGAACGCTTGGCAGGAGACATCGACTGCGGCGACGGCGGCGGGTGAACATGGAGGACCGAATGTGGGCTGGGCGAGAACAAGGTAGATGCGGAGGCAGCAGGCGGGAGAAGGAAAAAATGGGTTGGGGGAGGGGAAAGTGAAAAAATGCGTGTTTGCGTGACATTTTTCTTGTATGGACTATGAAGCTTATGAGTCAGAAGAAGTGGCCCATCAGTTATCCAGTAACCTGTTCAAGCACGGACTAAAGACGCTGCAGCCACCATTGACCCTTCCTCTTAGTCATTTTCTCTGCTTCCCCTCCCAACAATCTATGCGAGAACAAAAACTGATTGAGGCATATGTGAAGCTCACGTAGTATAACACAGTGCATCTCCACCTCAAACCAATTTTCTCACATCGTCATCCAGTATGGATGGCCGTGTGATTGCAAATATAGGAGCAAAAGTATTTTTTCTGTTGAGACGGTTTTAGATTTTCGACATGTAATTGGAATTCGATTTTGGTTTCTATATTCAGCATAGAACCCTCTTAGTTTGATTTATTGCAGACGTTTTTTTTTTCGAAATGGAGGGTGTGCCCCCAGCCTCTGCATCCAAAGGATGCACACAGCCGAGTTTTATTAATATGGAAAAACAGTAAGCACTAGGCTTTACAAAGAATTACATCGATCAACCAGAAGATCCACCGTCCAGGCGAAAACTCGCTACACCTACAAGCTTGATGAGGGGGTGGACCAATCAGAGCCAATGCGCTGACCTCACGCACCAACGCACATCATCTAAAACCGAAGGCTTCAACCAGGCCGCCCATCAGAGCGCCGGAAGCACAAACCGATCCAGTCGATCCTCAGTGCACGCCACATACGCACAACAGAAGTCGCTGCCACCATCTTCCACCATCCCATCTTCAGGAGCGATCAACGTGAAGACCTTGCAAGGCCAGCCATCGGCATCGCCACGACGCCAGACAGCTCCACCATCCTGCGCGAGTCCATCGTCATACGCTCGTCACCGAGACCCCCGCGGCGCCATGCCGCCGAGACTCGCCGCCATCAACGTGGTAGATGTACACCGCTCCACTTCTTGCAACCTCCGACCGGCAACTGCTCCAAAGACAATGCCCCCAAGAGGGAAAGCGGCACTGACAGCGCCGCCATCGTCCGACCCGGGAAACCCGGAATCTAGGGTTTCCCCCGGAGCAGCATAATTGGGTAGACGGTAGCTGCAACAGCGATGCCTTCAACAAGGTAACGGCGTGTAAGCGCCGCCATCGCCAGTCCTGACCGTAGTCAGAGCTCGGTTTTCACCGGCAGCCACGCCTCCCCAAATCGCCGCCGGGCTAACTGTGGCATCGAGGGATCACCATGGTCAGCCGGCCGACCACCTCCGGCGAAGGAGGAGGCCACCACCACCACACCGTGGGCCGGAGCCCCTGGCATCCTCGTGCTGCGGGACAAACCCAAGGACCCGCGCGCCGTTGTCGGGGTCGCCGAGATCCAGGAGTTAGTGCAGCCTTGGTCACAGCCCGCCCGAGCCCATCTGGGTCCAGATCGGGACTGACCACTGCCGCCGCCGCCGACTGGCCGTAGCGCCGTCCGCCGCCGCCAACGCGATCTTGGTCGCCGCCACCCCGCATCATCACTGCCGCAGAAAGGCCGGGACGAGCGCCGCCGCAACGATCCAATCTCGGCTGAGGAGATCCACCGCCGCCGCCGCGCCACACAGTCTAAGACCGGCGACGTACTGGTTTCTGGCTGCAGAGAGCATGTGGTTGTATTAAGAGGTAATAACACCAAACGGACTACTCACACGACGCTTCTGCCTCCCTCCCTTATCCCTTCGTTCTGAGGCGATAAGGTAGGCGACCAGGGCGGCGGTTCCAGTTCCTCGCTCCGCCGCGGCCAAGGCCGGCGGTTCCCTCCTCCTCCGTCGGCCGCTTTGGCGGCGGGAGGGTGGGGGAACCCTGGTGCTTCGGTCTCGGTGTGTAGATAGTAGGAGTAGGGTTTCGTGCGCTGCGGCTCGGATGGGGACGGCGGCGGCGCGGCGGCGAATAAGGTGGTCTCGGTTCTCCTCATCTTGCTGCTCTGCCTTAGCGGGGCGGCGAGGAATCGGTGGCCCTCTGGTGTCTAGCGGTGGTCGGCGAGGCGGTGGCGGCGACCACCGTATGGACTTTTGTCCTCCGGCTTCTTCCCTGCTACGGCGGCGACTGCTCCCTCGTCTCCGTGAAGCCTGTGAGGTAGGTTCCTGGAGCTCTTCGTCGTTCATCGTCTCCGCTGGTGGCGGTGGTGTGGTGGTGACGGCGTTCCCCAGATCTCTGGCGGTGCGGTCCTTCACCAACCCTTCCGGCGTCGACGGCTTGTTCGACGGAGCGAGGAACGAAGATGGTGGTGGTCCAGGAGGGTGCAGATGGCGCGTTGGAAAGGGATCTGTCAGCCTCCTTCGCGGGAGGCTCGATCCGGTGCAGGCGGAGCTCGGCGCACGGCGCCGGCCGATATGGCTCCACCGGCTTCATCCATCTCGCTGGAGATGGTGCTTCTTGCGGCTCTCAACGCTTTCAAGCAAGGGGCTCTGCTTGCTCCATGGTTCTGCGATGGAGATGATTCTTCGGCTTCTTCATCTCGAGTGGTTGTGGGAGGATTCCTGGTCCTCTGTTTTCTTCGTTGTTCTGCTCTTGTATGTGCTATGTATCTTTCGTATTTCTTGAATATAAGTTTGCTTTCTCAAAAAAAAAAAAAAAAAAAAAAAAAAAAAAAAAAAACACCAAACGTAAAATAACTTGTGCGCTACGTGAAAATCATACAGAAACTTGTAGATTGGGGTCAACCGGTCCACTAACTTTTCATGAGGTGCAAAAGAGGTACAAATCACTAGTGTTTACACGTGCCATTTTGTTTGGTGTGAAAACACCCCTTTCTATCTTTTATGTCAAATCGTGACCTTTGCCACAAATACAGCTTGTCATGAGGTGCAAAACAGGTTCAAATCGCTAAAAGTTTTTAAGGCTTCCGCAGTTTTGTTTGGTACGTCATTGAAATTTCCCTAAAAGTTGCGAATAATTACCCACTCTGCCATCCGTAAGTTAAAAAACGTTTCAACTATGATTTCCGTCGTCCATCTTCCGTCTTCCGTGGTTCCTCCCGTGAGAGCGTTTTGTCCGTCAATTTCATTCCTCACGTACCTATCAGATCTGTTAGAGGCCTCCCTCCGAAGAGTCCAGGTCGACGTGCACGTAGTAAACCCTCATATATATACTCGTCGATCGAAATAACCCGACCACCTCGATCAGCATAATCTTTGCTTGCGTCGCGAATCAATCGAATTTTGTGAGAGTTCTTTCGATGAGGATCCGATCGAGAGTTCGCGTCCGTCCCTGGCGCAAGATCCTGGGTGCGGACACGCATGAGGCACGCCCGGCGGCGGCAGGCTACGCGTGGTCGGCGGCGTCACGCGCCGGCGATAGGAATAGGACGGCGCCGTCCCAGCCTGGACAAGTCTTGAACGACGCTCGCTGCATCTTCTCCATGTCTGCCGTCTCCGGATCGCCGCCCCGCTTGCCCCTGTCCTCACGAGTCACGTCTGTCGTCGTTGTGGTCGCTATCCAAGGGGCGCTAATTGCTAGTTGGCTCTGTTTTTCGTTGGACAATTCCTAGCTAACTTGCTTTGTGGTGTTGATTGCTAGCTATCTTTGTTTTTCTCTTGGGTAGTTGCTAGCTAGCTGGGTTTGACATACATACAGAGATACATAAAGGGGGGTGGCAGGGAGATGGAGCAGGGCTAGCTGCCGCGTCATGCCCCAAGAGAGAAAAAAAAGTGGACGGGGCTCTCGCTGCTGCTACACTCCTTCGAAGAGAGAAAGGAAGCGGACGGCCGATTGTTGTAAGAAATTCGAAAGAGAGAGATTGAGAGTGGAGATATGTGTATGTCAAAGTCTGTAAGTAAAATACAAAAAGCTTGTGTGAAAAAAGACAAAGTGTACAAAGAATAGTACAATGACCTAGATTATAAAGAAGTATTAGATTTGTTTTCTTGGATGCACATGGCACTGCCCATTGTATTAGAAAGAGGTATTTGTTTACAGATGGAATTCTACAACCAATGATGAGTAGGAGACTGATATTTGGAATACTTATTTTACTAGAAAGAGGTATTTGTTTGCAGAAAGAATTCTAGAACCTTCGATGAGTTAGAGACTAATATTTAGAATACTTATAAGAAGATCACTATTATTGGAAGGTTTGAGGGCTTCATAGTCATGCGAGACATTTGAACAAAAATGTAGTTCTTCACGTGTAACTTAAGTATAGTTTTTAGACAAATATTTTTCATTTTACTGTTTTTGAGCTATTATGTGGCCATTACTTTCTATGTGATCGTCAATTGTGTTTACATGAGGGGTAATAAAAAACCTGAGAAGCCTTATGTCTCTATACGATGCGGAATTTTTTCTCCCGTTGCAACGTACGGGCATATTTGCTAGTTACAACAAAATTTCTTAACCCGTATACAAATAATATATATTATTATAACAAATCACTGCAACATATCGAAAAAATTAATACTACAAAAAAAGTGGTAAAACAACAATAATTTTTCTTGCAGATTGCTTTGCAACAAAAATCACCAACAATTTCAATAAAAATCACAAGCTATTATAGCAAAGAAAAAACATGTGTTTGTACCAATTAAAATTAGGTAAGCAACAAACAAATTGGCTACAGATTATTTTACAACAAAAATCACCAACTGTTTCAACAAAACACATAAGCGACATAACAAACAAAATATATTTTTTGCATTATTAGCAAAGCACGTACAAAACATCATCGAAAAAATGGGGGAACATGCAAACTTGCAAACATTCTGAAAACCTTGCAACATCTAACATGTGATTTCTCAATAGAAAACATATGTGTTTGTTACAATTTGTAAAACTGTACGCAACATCGAAAAATTAATGAAACACAAAACTGTAGCAACCGCCCAACCCTTGAATAATCTGGCATGTGTTTTCACAACAATCTCGTACTTGTTTTGGTACAAATATAACGTATGTATGCAACATAAAACACTAAAAATAATTAACAAACAACTCTAGCTAACTAACTAGGGTCCGGTTCTTTTTGGCTTCCTGGACGGCTTCCTCGAGAAGCTGCCCTCCCCAAGCTTCCTGGAGAAGCCGCCCCTAAATTTTGAATAGGCTTTCAAACTAGTTTAGGCTAAACTATTTCGGAAGGCTATCGAAAATTTAGTGGCGGCTTCTCCAGGAAGCTAGGGGAGGGAAGCTTCCCGGAGAAGACGCCTAAAGAACTAGGCCTAGGTTGTTGGGCTCTTTGTCGCATCAAAATTCGGTCAAAACCTGCTATTGGGCCGAAAAAAATCGAGCGGACACGTGTACGGGGGAGAGCGAGCTACCCGAGGGCGCGGTAGGTCGACCTAATTTAAGAGTTTTCCAAACTGATTTGTATCCAATCTGCCTCACCGGTCGCTTCGGGGAGACTTCGGAGACCCCCCCCCCCCCCCCCCCCCCATGCAACACCTCCATGAAACTTCATGTGAATGCACCAATCCCGCATGTCGCTCCCCGTGGGAGGTTTTTCGACAACTGACGGTGGTGGGCACACTCACGCCCTAGCATAGCCTCGTCAATCTACGCGAGTTTCTTGGAATGAGGGTGTTCGACACTGCCGAGTGTGGTCAAGCTTGACCATCTAGCGCTATGTCACCTAGGAGTAGCTCAAGTTCTATCGTGTGGCATCGTGCTTCCATGGAGCCCTTGAAGGGCTACGTATGGTAGCGGTCCACAACTGGTCGTGTGTCGTGGTAGTGATCCTATGGCACACCAGACTAGGAGGGGTGAGGAAAGATCGCTTTGCGACACCTCCACCCTGATGTGCATGCGTGTAACTGCAGTTCGGAGTCTCGCGTTAACACACTTGTTGCGGGCTTTGTCCTTCAGGCGCGCCGGATGTTCTAGATCTGTTGAAAAGTGTTCCACACTTCTTCGGTTTTGGTGCAAGTATAGAAGTGATCATTGTGTATGATGAAATCTATGAGTGGAGATCTATCAATTTTGATTATGTTCTATGCGAACTGGGTGGTCGCCCTTGCTTGACTTGGCGTGGACACTAGGACTATATGTCGACAGATGGGTTGCGGGGTTGTTTCTGGGGACATGAGACACCAGTCAAAGATGTTGCTTGGCAGCACGCTCGATACAAACTTTATTTGGTTTGTGTGGCAATGTTCGCACCAAAATCATGCATGTGGTGATTATTCGCCTTTAGCAGTGATACTCGGCAAGTGGAGGCGGTGGCACGGGCTAACTTCGTTTTGATGGTGCTCTTCGAGTATCAAGTCTCAGTTTTCAAGGTGAAAACCCTAGGTATGACCTCCATTACTTGTACTTGGCAACGAAGGACTTTATTCCTTTCCTTGTTGAAGGCATTATCAAGGGATTCCTCAGACTTTCTCTAGGGTCAAAATCATTATCTAAGCGTGTGTTTATTAGATGGATTTTGAAAAGGATGGAACGGGATGGCCCATATTTTGAGGATGGGATGGTCAAGATTATAATGATCCTCTTTTCTGATTTTCCAAGGATTTGTAGAATGGGATGAAACGTCTTTAGCTATAATATTTAACAAAAGCTAGTTAAAAAAATCAAATTACAATTAGGGGTGTGTCGTTGCCAGCTCAGATGCGATGCGCCGCTGCCGAAGAGCACATCCATGGTAGAGAACCACCGGCGGTGGGTGGCTCCCCGTCCTCAACCTCGGTGCGTGGCGGCGAGGACCAGCAATGGGCTATGCACGGGGCGAGAGATAGAAATTCAGCGTCGAGGACGAGGAATTAGCAAACAAGGACCAGTTGGTTCGACCGATTCAGAGGGGTCGTTTGATACAACATCTAAATAGTATATTCCTGCTTGTGGGTGAATCAATCAACGTGAGTTTACAACCAAACAGGTCAAAAAGGAGGACCATCCCACCCGACCCCTCTTAATATGTGGAACCAAACACACGGTAATTTTGTGGTTGGATTTGGACTGTCTCCAGGGTGAAAATCATTATCTCCAGGGTGCATTGTTCACTTCCGAGAGTTGTTGAAGAAGCTCTTTCGCGGCATTGCTGCCAGCCGTGGTTGTTTCATGTTGCTTGTGAGTCTTCGATCACTTGGCAAAGCTTTTTTCTCTCATTTTTCTTACTAATCTAGCGGTGTGCATCATTTATGTCATGGCTAACTCCTGATATGACGTTGTTGTAGAGGCCAGGAGTAATTGGTTTCTTTATATTAATATATGGGTCCATATTAGTTTGCTAAGATTTCCTTAAATCTCAGTCAACCGATAATAGTGCAAATGCAATTTAACAAAAAGTGCAACTCGCATCTAGTTGCATCTTTCGACGCAATTGCATTGTCCTAGAAAATCGCAACTGGTGTTGAGCTTGACTTTTCTCTGAATTGTTGTTTAACTTTTTTAATCAACTTAGACTTTAAAAAATCTTAGTCGTGTAAGATTTACCAAACCCTTAATATATTAACCATTATCGGAAATAAAAACACCGCAAAAACAATACTTCAATTGTTAAGTGAATTTGTACTTAAAAATTGCACACACACACACACACACACACACACACACACACACACACACATAATTGTGGGTCTAAAAGAATGATGTATATGGAGAATCACTGATGGAATGAAGGTATATGGAGAATCACTAATGTTTGACGCGCGCGCGGGGGGGGGGGGGGGGGGGGGGGTTAGAGTAGTTTATATTGCCATGTAATTTCCCATTATATAAGGGGTTTTCTGCATATTTTCTTTCTTGTACCCTAACTCTTGTGTACTATATATTTGTCCCTTTAGCTATTCAATAGAGACAAGTTGTATCCATAAGAGGAACACCGACAGTTTATCAAGGAGGAAAAGATTCAAGAGTCGTCAAGAACGGCCGTGGCAATCATAGTGCTTGAACAATTATTTGTTGGCCTTAAAATCAAGAAGAAAGAAGGTATCTGCCAACATGGAGTAGGTTACCTCTAGGGACAGAGGAAGAGAAGTCCATAAAATAAATCCGGTCAAAACGAATGGAGATGGGGTGGGGGCACTACCTCCTCCCCTTCTTTGTTCGGGTCGAGTTCCGCTAGGGGATCACATGTGGGTGGCCCACACGCGGCCTCGGCGACATAACCCTCTTGAGGGCAATGATGTCCTTGGTCGTGGCGTTGTGCATGGACAACATAGTATGGCCTACCTCAGTGTTATGCATATTGACGCAAGCCGGTCAACTTTTCAGGTGCCACATCAGCCACGACCCATAGCACAGAGGGCAAAGGTGTTATGCAGTAATACCAGAATGCCTCGCTCTGGGCGTTATGGTAATGGGTGAGAACCGGGGGAAAATCAAGAGAGGGTCAATTTGTGCTCAGCTTTCATCGAGGCAGTCAAAAATTCCGGCTTTCATGTATTATGTATTTATTCATATATTGTGGACAAGGGTTTCTAGTTCCTACACACTATAACCGCTCAGAACGTACGAAAGGCTTTTCCCGTAAAATGTTAGAATTTAATCAATTTAATCGGCTTTAGGCCCATAGACTAAATAGTTTATGGAAAATCTAAGAATATCCATTCATATCAAGAGGTGAGACTAAGTTTAGTTCCACATTGTTAGTGAAGATGGAGTTGGATCTCCTTGTTAGGTGATGATCCTCTATCATCCATTAGGAGCTTGAGAAGAGTGGTTCATGCAAGCTTCCACAGTTCACCTCCTCACATGTGTGACTCGCTTGATAGTTTGCGCTTTATTTTTGTTGCCCCAAACACTAGCTTTACATCCAGCAATCAGATTGCGTCTACTTCCTTGGATGCTCACCACCGCCGCAGGTACCTTGTGTTGTCCTGCTCTCGGCTACTCCATCAGGTCGCATGGCAGCACTGGAGAACAGGCTTCCAGAACCCCGCCTATTGGGATACTGGAAAGGCTTCCAAAAATCAAGCGTTCCGTTAGCAGTTAAACTGATTCAATGCAACTGGAACAGAAGGGATGACGATCTCACAAGCGAATTTGCAGCATCATGCCTGCAAGTAAAGGAGCAAGCAGGAGTGCGGGACCCACCAAGGATTTAAAAGTGCAGACCCGACCTGCTTCCCTTGAACTCGAAGACAGACTCGCTTTAGCAGCAACTGACAAGACAACGAAGTGCGGCTCAAGAGACGTACATGAATCCAGCAAATTAAAGCGAACAAAAACTTTGGTAGAGAAGACACTTGAGATCTCTAGAAAAGCAAATAACTCGGTACAGATAAGCACCGCCCACTCGAGCAAAACACTAGAGAACTTTAAAGTGAATCATACCAAACTTGACAATGCGGATATGCAAAAAAAAGCAAGGATTTGCAACGAGTTTTGTGATATTGACTCAATAAATCGAATGAGAACAAAACTTCGATCATTCGCTATTCCACATTTTTCTCGATTGATCAGTGCCGCATATCTGACCCACTTCCAAGTTCCAACTCGTGAGGATGCCACTTGTCACCCTCGCCTTCTCTAGAGCCACCAAGAGTGCGGGACCCCAAACTGCTCTTCCACGTCCAAAATTTCGGCAGCGCCAATTCCTGAGGGGTTTCTCGAGGAGTTGGCATGTAGTACCAGCCAACACCATGCTTTACTCAGGCCTTCAGGTCATCCGACATCGCTGAAGGTATACAGTGTGTTGCTAGAATGTCCTGAGTAGCAGCCTTTGCAGTTTTTGTCTCGAGAACGACAACCTGCCAGATCATCCAAGGGTTATTTTACTAACTACTAGTACTTCACATTCACCAGAACTAAATAAAGAGATGGCGATTTCACTACCTGATCGTAATCCATGTCAAACTTTAAGAATTCCTCATTGCAATCTTCCACCATGGTCGCCAACTGCTTTAGATTATTTACTGGTTTGCCATTGAACGCACGGACCTGTAATGACAGCACAACGGCGGATGACACCATCCAAAGGGCCAAATATTATGCACTCTAAAAAACAGAGAATGTTAATCGTACGTGTCTTGGGGAATCATCTATAAAACCAAGAATATTAAAAGGTAACCAAACTTGGAACCATTGAGGATATTTGAAGTCTGAAATCTATATTATCCTTCCCGTTCAGAAGGAGTGGGGTTCCTTTTACTTGGTGCAGTCCTAACATACTTTAAGTTCATTTTTCTCTGTTCGTATATCTGATTATCAAATTATGTTTTCTCAGTCTACTACTTTGACCACTGTTATACTAAGTACTTTTGACAACATGTTCATAAAACTTTCTAATGTCCAATCTTATGCTTACAAGGAGGTCATAAAAACATGAATGGTAAAAGTCGAGTTTGACCGGCATGCATAAAGAAAGTAAAATCAAGGCTGCGCTATGTTTAATTGATGAAACAGGAAAATAATTTTTAAATCCTGTCAGATTCAGACACACAGCTTTAGTTCTGAACTACGTATGTAGACAAAAATATTGTAACTTGAAACTAACAAAATCCTTATAAGGGCAACCAATAACTACCTGAGTATTGACAAGTTCTTCATACCTATATTGATATCTGACACAAGCACTATAAAGTCATCAAAGCAAAGAAAGATGGATGAGCTCTAACCACATTACTCAAAAGACTTGCATAACCAGTCAACAGAAAAAGAACTCAACGACTGCACACCTGCGACACCACCACAAGTTGCTCATCGGATGATTGCGCCATTGCATGTAAATGCTTGTCAAACAACTGGACAGGGGCATCGAATTCGTAGTCTTTCATACTGCTCATTAAGCATTCCAGTTATTTTACGATTAAAATTACTAGGCATAAATTAAGGGGGAAATACATCAGAAGCAGGATTCAGGCACCATTATGGATGACAACAAATAGACTATATTAGCAGCAGGCCTTAAATATTCAAAATATAGTCCTCCCAACCGCTTAAAAACAACTTGGGAAAGGAAGGACACATTCAATCAACATAGAGACCACATTTCAAACATGTCATTCAGGTAACAACATGTGGTGCACATGGAGTCCAGTCCAAATAGTTCATCTAATCATGACATTGTGTTCGCCAAAACATGACAAGCATAGATGGCAAATCATTACACTGGAAATTACCATGACAACTTGACAGCAATGTCATATTTTGATTATAATTTGTGCCTAGGGCTAGAGGATAGAGGAAGAAGATAACATACCTCAGATCGAAGAAATGGAACAGATACCACCATGAAAACAAAGCCAGCAACAATGTAGTATGACGGTGGCCTGCCCTTTATATGAGCTGGAATGAGTTTTTGTGGATTGCTAGCTTTATGTTAAATTCATGAATTTTGAATTGCGGAGAAGTTTGACATGTGCCTTCTCGCCAGTATACTTCTGTGAAACTAGGTAGCTGAAGCCAATGCGCTCCCCATGCCTGAATGGAACTAGATGCCAATACAAGGAAAAGTGAGCAAGTAGAAACTTTTTTTTTGGCTGGTAAGCTGGATTTGTTTAGGAAACATGAAATGGTATAATTTAATCGAATGTGTCATGCAGTAATAAATAATGCATGATCATAACAAGTATATAGACCTACAAATCATGTCCGGCATCTTCTGTAGCAAAACTGCGTAAATAAGATCACAGTTGTGTGAAGCTATCACAAACCTGTGCCATCATTGGCAATGTCAATGCCATCGAAGCTAAGAATAATATCAGAAGGTTGCATGCATCCAGATCAGAAGCAGTTGGCTCAATCCTTCTGATACGAACACCCTTTTGGTCTGATTTCATCCCCATTGCTTTACGGAGATCAGGATTCTCCATTTTCTGCCATTCTATCCCAAGTATAGGGAAACCTGGCAGACGAATGAAGATGATAAGCTGAACGGATTTAAAATTCAGAAGATCGTACATCTTAGAAGAGTGCATACCAGGTTACTGCTTATAACTTGGAAGTTAATAGAAGATAAATAAGTAGCACAAAAAAGTTATTAACACCCATCAAAAGGTCAGTATTGGTGATAAGGAAAAGGTGCATGGGATACAACACTATTTTTGTTCTATATCGAATTTAAAGACCTTTAATCTACACATACAAGTAATGCAGGTATGATGTTCAGAAGCCAGCAGAATATAATTTCCAAGTGAATAAGACAAGGTCAAAGGAAGCATAAGAACTAACGGACGCCTAGCTTCATGCCCATGAGAGCCAAGGTTTGCCATAACTACTTTGACCAGATTTCTCTCCGTTTGGTATGATGTCAAAAAAGTAAAGTTCCTTTATCTCCGGATTTTAAACTTATTCTGGGAGCAAAACCTGAATAACAACTAAAAGCGAATTTGACCGGCAAAGTTGATAACACCAAATTTAGCTTGGTTACAAGTGCTTCATCAGGAACAACCATTTTTATTGATGCAAGTTTTGACTTTTGCCACTAGCCTAACATCTTGAGTTTGTCACTAATTTCTTTGCAGGATATTCTCATCTGGACAGAAAGTACATTTTTGACTTGTATTCTTATACGAGTAACCTCTGACAATATCATACTATATATCATTTTGTATTTGACTAATTAGTACTCC
>QRDG01000676.1:0-93540 GCA_012064385.1 Puccinellia tenuiflora
GTGCAAGTGCTCAGGGGGCCATCACTTCCAACCCCAGGCCTCCTACAACATAATTGCCAAGATGAAGTTTCAAGTTATACAAGTTAAACCATAATGATAGTTTGTGTCTGCTTAGTACGGTCAGTAAAAGTTCAATTACAGCACCAAAACCTAGCAGATGGAATATGACGGCAACACCCTATGTAAGGGGTGTTTGTTTGGGCTGTGGCTGGCTGTGCAGCTGTGAAGGGAAAGCTGCTGTCCAGGGGAAGCTGCTTTTCTGAGTGTCACTGTTTGGCAACTTGGCTGGCTGTCTAGCTATGTGTTGAGGAATTGTCTAAAATACCCCAGAGTTCTGAGTATATGTGTATATTCTGTCATTGTATATAGGAATATACAACATTAAACATAGCAAACAATTGATAGATCCTCTTTTAGCTAATTCTGATGAGGACGGTGTATTCTTTTACAAATTATACCAGCCTGAAATAATTCATGAGCAAAAAATAAAATACGTGTACTGGACGGCCACACAAAAAAGAAAAAACAAGAATTAGTACTGGACGGGCAGTACCACTACACGTATGTGGGCAGGCAATCAGCGAGCTAGTAGCCACGTACTAGTCGACACGGCAGCAGTACTAGCTAGCCGCATGTGGACATGAGCAGAATGGTCGATGGCAGTTTTACGTAATAACTCCAAATGAAATGGGGAAAGAGAAATAACGGTTCAGTTTTCAAGTCAAAAGCTGCGGGAAGCCATCCGAAGCACCTCAAATGGTGCTTTCTCTCCCTAGTGCATTTTCGGTGTGGCTTTGGAGAAGCCCACTGCACAGCCAACCCGTTTGGCTGGGTTTGGTGGCTTATTTTTGTGGAAAGCCACCAAAAGCCCAAACAAACACCCCCTAAGGCTAGTGTGGCTTATTTTTACGAATGAAAGACACCAAACCGATAGAGAAACGAATGTCCGAGAACTTACTTCAACAACTTTTCTGAAGCAACTCTAGCAGCTTCAATGATGTCCTTGGTAGGTAGCCACTTTACAATCCTACCAGGATCACCTCGCATTGGTGAGTGGATTTTTACAAGCTGCACATGATTTCTATATCAGTAAATGACCCCTTCGGTAGCAACGAACCATAGTTGAAGTTCTCAATGGATGTAAATACGGTTTAATTAGGTTAGAGGAAGAGAGACTAACACCAAGACATTCCATCATTGATAATATGCTCTGCCATGTAGCGGAGTGTGTGCCTTTCTGGACTCTGAAAAGTATCTTGTCCTAAAACATTGTAACATGAACTGTAAGTAAAAGTGCATGCTTGAAATGACAGTTGACATGTAAATCACATACCATTCCTTGTAGCCTGGGTCTACTGTAAATCCATACATGTCGACACTGTCGCAGATGGAGAGAACAAATTCAAGAGCTTTAAGCCCAGTTCCTTTAGCGGAGGAACCAAATGATGTGCCTAGCATGAGGTATACGGATTGGTTATTGGAAGTTCCTACATAACAATAATTCTGTCAGGAAGGTAACGGAACATGTACCCAAACCACCCTAATTTCAAAATACGATATAACTAAATTACCCGAATCATCTGGTTCATGGCATCATGTATTGTTGTCTTAACGATCAGTGCCTCCTGTTTTGTTTCTGCAACCATGAGAATTAGCGTTGCTTTTCATCTTGTATCCCACAGAAAGAGAAATATGTGGCGGGGACTTACCATCTAATTCAACAAATTTATCCAGTGCCTTTGCAGATCCTCGATTAAGAAGGCGAAATGTACTCTTTGTACCAACGTACTCCGTGTAGTTCTGCAATGCAGAAAGAACAAGTCAGGCAAGTGAAGGTGAAGAAATCAGAGCAGGAAACATAAGTATCTTAGGACAACCTTAACGGGTGCACCATTTTCTCTAATGACGACATCATAAGAATCAATCTCATCCCCAAAACTAGTGTTAAGAAGATCCCCGGAGTTTCCGACAACAGCACAGCTACCAAATTGCTGAGGTACATATGGAGATGTCTGAGGGAGAACCAATGAAAGCTTCTCCATGCAAAGAGTTCTGCTCCTGCAATTATTCCTGTCAAGCCAAACTTAAACATAATCAATAATCTCTTTAATTAACCACAATGTAAGTCTTATGTGAAAGTGCAAAACTTGTGTCTACCCACAGAAATTTCCCTTTGTTGATCCTGCGCCATGCATACTCCTCCCAGCCATTTGGTAATGCATCAATGTACTCCTTTGTGAGTATTGTGGTACTGTTGCGAACCTAGGAGAAAAAATAGAACTTAGTGAGTGCATAAGCTACTAGTGTAATCCTGACAAAGTAACTGACAACACTCACCACTTGTGATGTTTTGCAAATTTTCACTGTATCCACTGTATTAATCACAAAGATATGATAGTAGAGTAGAAATATGCACACCTGCTCCATGAAGCCATGGCTTCACATAGATTGAACTCAAACGCCAGCCCCTTCAGGCTCTCCAGTTTTTGGATCTCTCTGCATAACATCGGTCATAAGAGCTAAGAAAACGATCACAAAATAAAGGCAAGCTGGTCTAACTATGAGAGGAACAACAGACGCATGGTCCACGCTTTAGTAAAATTCTAGGTACAAATCAAATTAAACAACTGAAAGGAGAAATGCTCAGGGTAAGAAATGACTGAGCACAGTGCGCTTACCCACTTAGAATCTGTGTCACTCGGATACTGTATTACAACACGACAGTAATCCTCTCCAGCAATTGCTTGTAGTCCTAGACCATTAGCATCCTGCAATATATTTTTAATCATGAGTATAACTTATATGAACCAGCGTGCTCATGATCTTACAAGGAGATCATCTAGTAGCCAGCAACACAGTTAACTGGCAAGAATTGCCTTCTGTACATAAACCTGGATAGTTGCCAAACATCAAATTCGTCCCGACAATTAGCACTCTCTTACTACCAACCCTCCACATTTACTGAACAGTAAGAATCACATTCACACCATTCAAACTGCAAATCCAGAAACTACACACTGCTGATCCGGTAGAACTCATGCATTTCAGCGGCTCATGGCTCAGGTTATAACACAATGTAGCATCAAATTTGCACAAGACTATACAGCCGGAGTCCCAATTGGTTCTGCTAACGCAGCAGAAAATCGACACGATACAGGGGCAGTAAATAGATCGACGACAAGGTAGTGACTCACCACGCACTTGCAGAGCACATGTGCGCTTACCCAATTAGAATCCGTGTCACTCGGATACTGTATTACAACACAACAGTAATCCTCTCCGGCAACCGCTTGTAGTCCTAGACCATTAGCATCCTGCCATATTATTTTTATCGACTTATATGAACCAGCAAGCTCATGATCTTACAAAGGAGATCATCAAGTAGCCAGCAACACAATTCCTGGCAAGAATTGCCTTCTGTACATAAACCTGGATAGTTGCCAAACATCAAATCCATCCCAACCCTAGACAATTAGCACTCTCTTACTACCAACCCTTCACATTTACTGAACAGTAAGCATCACATTCACACCAATTCTAACTACATCTAGAAACCATCGAACATTCACGCTGCTAATCGGCTAGCGCTCCTGCATTTCAGCAGCTCCTGGCCCAGGTTATAACACAATGTTGCGTCGAATTTGCACAAGACTATACAGCCGGAGTCCCAATTGGTTCTGCTAAAGCGGCAGAAAATCGCCAGAATACAGGGGCAGTAAATAGATCAGCGACGTACCACGCACTTGCTGAACCCTCCCTGCAGCGAGGCGAGCGCCGCCAAGTCCGCCTCGGAAACCCCCGCGCCGCCATCTGCATCCACCACCCCCCCCGACTCAGGGATCTCTCCAAGCGAAGGCAAAAAAAAAAAAAGCAGAGGAGCAGAGAGGAGGGAGGTGCGCGGGGAGGAGGGTGTGTTACATGAGGAGAGGCCGGAGAGGTAGATGAGGATCGCGCAGACGCCGGAGATTATGGTGGCGGCGAGGGCCAGCTGGAGCACCCGCATGGCCGGAGGCGGCTAGGCTCGCCGGAGTTGCTTCGCTGTGGGAAGTGGGAGTGAGTGATGGGCCGAGGAAGCGGCGCTCCTATCTGACGCCTTTCAGCGTCAGCTAGCGAGCGTACGCGCACCCCGTGAGCTTTGTGGGCTCGGGCCATTTATGATAGCTAGAGTATCCGGACCATTCACGATTTTTTTTTCTCTCGTTCAAATGCTGTTTCGCGTGACTATTGCTCTTCATGACACAAATTATCTCTTTTCAAAGGTACCAATGAGTCTTTCGAAAGGTTGTTTTAGTCACCATCATAATGACCGGATACTCAAACTACTATATATAAACTTGATTTATTACCGAAATAATTTTCGACTTGTTGATCTATTGTACAAAGCAATTTTTTTAATCACAATTGACTTTTTGTGACACAAAGTTGCGTTCTCGAAATAGATCTCAGTTTATCGGTCAATTTTATAAAAGCAATAATTCTCAACTATGAAAATTTACTTCTTACTATAATAATTCTCAACTTGCACATTCGTTCTACAAAAGAATCTTTATATCACGGATTGGCTTTTCATGACACAAAACTGTTTCTCAACAAGTTTCTCTTTCCAAACATGCTAGTTCATGCCCTCTAAATCTTGGAGAAAGTTTTGAATTACTATTTTAATACTATGAAGAGTAACTATATATTCGTAACTTGTTCCCTAATCAAACATTTCCTAAATATATCAATTTGTGCTAGAAAATCATGTTTTTACCACAAAATTCTTTTATGGTGACAAAAGGTTTTTTTTTTTAAAATATCTTTGCGAGAAAAACTATGGTGAACAACAATTTGGAGTAAGATGCTCGGTTTGGAAGTTTTGTATTTTTTTCAATTTTAAACTAGCTTTACATTATTCCATATGGATAAAAGTGGGCAGGAGAGGGCGTGGGATGCTGATACCAGAAGCTTATGAGCGCTCTCAAGCTGCGTCCATTACTTTTATGCTTTTAACTTGTAGTTACATATGGATTATATTGTGGTCGTTTATCTCGTCTACACTTTGAAACACAACATTAAATAACTAGAAAAAAAATCCGTAGACATGCATTGATTTTAGGATTAACCGTATCAGTGCGTTCCACCCACTGAATTTAATATGCATTGTGAGTACCATCATTGATAAGACAGATGAATAGGACGTATAGGAAAACTTATCTTGTCTTGTCTCTACAAGCATGAGCCTAGTTTGATCGAGAGTTGTGTTACACGAAGAAACATGAGAAAACAGACGGACCAAAGTTGTACAAGCACATTACATAGAATCCAATATTTCGAGCTATTTCGATAACCTACTTTATCTAAAAAAAATCGATAACCTACGGCTACAATAGCATCTTAAGAGTTGCGCTTCCGTGGGAAAAACGGCCCGTAGTAAAACATCGCGAAGTTTGTCGTGCAGATCGTCGCGCAGATCGACCCCGCCGCGAGATGTAGACCTAGTTTGGCCCGTGCATTTTGCCGTATCAAGCGCCTGCACCAAAAATATAGATACAAGATAGATTATTTTTAGATAAGTCTAATCATTATTGTTGGAGTCCTCATGCAGTTTGCCGTATCAAAACGATTTTGTACTTTCGAGATTCAAGAGGGAATGATAATTAGTACAGTAGTAGTTTGTATTGGGCTGTTGGGTTTTAGGAGAACATACGCTGTGCGTTCTTGATGCGCGGCAACCTCTGACGTGTACGGTCGGACCGCTAGATGACCCTGCGCCCAAGTTCTTTTGATCAGAAAAAAAACATAGCCATGCATACGAATCGCAATGCAAGATTTGCAATATTCTCAGACTTGATCTCTCTGGATTAATCGACGGATGGATGGATGATGCGAACCTGTGCCGTGGTGGTGCGGCCGGCGCCGGTGATCGAAGGCTGGCCTCCGGTAGCGATTCGCCGCCTGATCGTCTGCATCACCAGCTGACGCAACGCCGCCGCCGCCATGGGTGTCGCTACTCGCTAGCTCGATCGAAGACGACGATTGTAGGTGGACGACCGATCTTCCGGTAGCAGTACGATGTGGGTCTCGATCGGCTGGTTCGCAGCTTAATAAATAACGTGGGCCTTGGATGCCGAGTCGGGGACAGACTCCACTCCTCCCGGCTCCGAATCCAACACGAACAATCGACCAACCGGCGGTACCGGGCCGAGCCATATGGTAACACGATGTATCCAATTTATATGATTTTTTTCTAAGAAATCTCTTTAGATCAAAGAACTGACACCTCCAAAAAAAATTATGGATTGCATTTCTACACCCCAATCTCATATGAATTTTAGCATCCACTCTAAACTCTTTTTTACACTCACTCGCGTAATATCGAGACATGTTTCCTGTGTTTTTCCTATGTTTCATCCAAATGACTATTCATTCAGTTTTCCTTTGTTTTGTAACAATCTGTTTTGCACCTGTAATCCTATCAAATTCCTATGTTTTTTAATTACTCTGTTTTATAATCCTGTGATCCAAAGAAGCCCTAAAACACATTGCTCATATTTACAGAATAAACCCTACAAGTAAATCAAAAAAAAAATCGGGCCTTGCCACATCCCGAATTTTGACCCTATAAAATTTTCTTTGACAAAACCAAAATTTGGATTTGAATTTGGATCTTCTGATCTTGGCACCTCTATTTTGTTCCCCATTTCCAAAACCCCAAGATTCTCAAATATTTATCTTATCTTTAAATGCAAAAAGGGCCTAAACCCTAACCTTCCAAAGGAAGTTTACCTAGGGTGACTTCAAAAATTCCCCAAAAATTCCAGAGTGATCCCCGGCTAGAGTAGAACATATTTATGCAAAAATATTGTATGACTTGTTAGGAAAAGATTTGACTTTTTGCCTGATTTGATTTCTGCCTAAAAACCCCAAAGCCCTAGCTTTTCAAAGGAAGTAGGTCAAAACCATCTTCGAAAATTCTACAAAAATTCAGGGAGGATCCCTAACCAGTATGTAATCCAAATATACAAAAATATCCCATACCTTGTTAAGAAAATATTTGATCTTTTTCCTATCTAAGTTTCTGCCAAAAATTTCGGTTATTTTGAAAACCCCATAAATCATTTCTCCTTTTCATAAAAACTCCCAAAATAGGTGCTCATAACCATTACCTATCTCAGGGAAAATTTTGGTCTCAATCCCATTTGATTTGAATCCCCAAAACATGATTTTGCTTTTTGACCGAAGGTGTTCGATGAAATTTTTGTATAACCAAAGTTTCGAATATGGAAAAAGTTTCTTCTGCAAACTTGTAGGATTTTGAATTTGGCGCAGGGTGACGCGGATAGTTTTTCCGTTTGGTCTATAGTATAAGAGAAACAAGCCCATGTCGATATCAGCATGGCCAGTGGCGTGGCCACCGCTGGCATGTCCAGGCCAGACGGGCGCCGCCGGTTTCTGGTCGTCGCTGCTGTCCCTCCCCCTCTGCTCCCCTCGCGCCCCCAGCTCCCCCTCGACCCCCCCCCCCCCCATCATCCACGCGTCGCCGACACCCTCCCCTGTGCACCGTCGGCCGCAAGACGACGCGCCGCACGCACAGGAGCCGCGGGACCCCGCTCGCCTCTAGCCCCCTATGCGCCCGTGTTATCGAACCTATCCACTCCCCGCGCGCGAATCCCGTCGTCCAGCTCCGCTCTGCAACAACACTGACGGCGCGCCGCCCGCTACAGCATCGACGGGATGCCCGTCGACACGCCACGGCCGCCTGAGCGCCCCACCCGCCGCAAGTGCCACGCCACCCCCAGGTCCTATCCCCTGC
Organism: Puccinellia tenuiflora; assembly: GCA_012064385.1. Taxonomy (NCBI): domain Eukaryota; kingdom Viridiplantae; phylum Streptophyta; class Magnoliopsida; order Poales; family Poaceae; genus Puccinellia; species Puccinellia tenuiflora. The sequence goes on from QRDG01000676.1 coordinate 7,796, forward strand.
CCCGGTTTCGCATCGACAGCAAGGCCTGCAGCTACACCGACGACGCGAAGCTCGCCGTCTCGCCACTGCCGCCCGGGACACCTCACCCGCCACCTCACCGTGCTCCCGTAACGACCACCCCCTCGGGAGGCTATAAAGGGAGCCCTCGGTCCCCTTTGAGCACGGCAACACCTCACTCTCCCCCTCCGTTATCAGCCCGTAGGAAGCACCAGAGCTCCGACGACGAGCTCACCACCGCCGCTCGGCCTCCAGCAAATTCCCCACTATGAAGACCCCTCCTCCCCAATTCCTTCCACCCCTAGACTCCCTAGAACACCATGAACCCTAGGCCACACTCGCCCGGGTGATTGTTGGTCGGAATCGCCGTCTCTGTCCTCGACCGCATCTCGGCCGCCGCGGTCAACGACGCCGCCGCTGCTCCAAGCCTCCCCGCCTCCCGTGAGCACGCCAACGGTAGGCATCTCACCTCCCCGAGCCTCCCCGCTCCCTCTCCCTTCCCTCTCCGTCGCCTCGGCCGCCAGGGAGTGCTGCCGATGAGTTCGCCGTGCCAGCGACCCCGTTCTCCCCCCTCTGTTTCTTTTCTTTTTTCTTTCTCTCGCGCGCATACCAGTTCGCTAATGGGCCGCTGACCAGTGGGCCCAGCCCGTCAGACTTTTAAACATTTCCAAAGCGTTTTCCTTTTTATTTTTTTCTGTTTTTGAAAAGGCAGATTTTAGGGCTGACTTTGAAAGGCCATATCTCTCTCAAAAAATTCAGAAAAATATGAATCTTTTTGCAGTAGCTTTGTTTTGAAATTTTCTATCCAATGGCACTGGTTTTGAAGGATTTTAAGTTCATTTGCTTTGGGAGTTGTTGAGTAGCTTTTGAAGGATTTATAATGCCTAGTTTTGATTTCTTTAATAGATTCCGACCATTTTATCGAAGGAGAAGTTGATCCCACAACAGAAGGCAAGCCATCAGCCCCCAACCATCTGTTCCAAGTTGTCGATGCCTTAATTGTTGCTTGTTTGAGCGGTAGTTGCATCCCAAATACCACACCCCATGCTTATGATTTCATGCAATCTATTGTTGTCACCTTTATTTCATGTCTATTATTTTATGTGAGCCGTCAATGCTACTTTTATTTTCTGCAATACGATAAACTCATATTCCGTGAGTTGTGTTCCGGTACCCCCGTCTAAATACACGTTGGGTCCTTCCCAAGTGGATTGAAGCGGCTACTTTTCCGTATAGTTGTGGCGTCGTGTTGGACGGTACCATGCACCACTCCCCGTTCCGGCGACGATGGACTGGGGAAACCGCCGCAGTCAATGGAATGGAGGAACGGGATCGCGTGGACGCCTCCACTACCTTATGTAGTCGACCCGTGGCTGCTACTGGCCGGAGACATCTCCGTCCTCGCCCGGTTGACGCTAACCGATTGTGTTGTTTTATTTTCTTACTCGACCCGTGGCTGCTACTGGCCGGAGACATCTCCGTCCTCGCCCGGTTGATTTTGTTATTTTATTTTCTTACTCGACCCGTGGCTGCTACTGGCCGGAGACATCTACATCCTCGCCCGGTTGATTTTGTTATTTTATTTTCTTACTCGGCCCGTGGCTGCTACTGGCCGGAGACATCTCCGTCCTCGCCCGGTTGATTTTGTTATTTTATTTTTACTCAACCTGTGGCTGTCACTGGTCGGAGGAAACTCCACCATCGCCCGGTTGACCTCACTTTACCTTACTGCTATGTGATTATTTTATGCTCATGTATATCTTGTGGACTAACGTTTGTTGTCGTCTTATGGCTGAGAATAAAATTGACTAAAAGATAACCACCTCTGTCGACTAGATTGAGTCTTATAGTGCCACTCGCCAAACACACCCACACAACCATGCGTCGTTGAAATGGGCAAACCGTAGCTTAGTAGCCTATCAAGCCTCTTTTGATGCTACCCACTTGGCAAGTCTAGTCGGATACTGCATAGTTGTGGTCGGGGCTAGTCTTGTGAAGGTTCCGAAGCTAGGCGTTGCTCATGAGTTGGGGACGTGCCGGATTCACTTCGTCATAAGACTTAGCCCGAGTGGTAAGTCGGTAGCTACACAAGGAGTGTCTTGGTAGAGCGGACGGCTATGGGGGAATAGGTTTGTGCTGCAGGTACCGGCGGTACAAGCTTAGACCCCAACGTGTGGATAAATGTTGCAACCTCTCGAGAGTGTCAAAGCTAGAATCTAGTATTGTTCCTACCTAAGGAACGGTGTTGGATCCAGTCACACTAGAGTCAGTCCAGTCGAACACGGAGAAATAAATTCACTAAGTGGTCAGATTTGGCTAAAGTTGAATGAGCTGAAAGTGGACCATAGTTGGTCAAAAGCTGAGCCTCGAGTTTGACCAGAGTTGGTCAAGCTTGAGAACCTAAGTGTTGTGGATATCATTGTGTGGAAATGAGACTCGTTCTCATAAGTCATGGTTTTCGTCACAGGTAAGTAGGTAAGTTAAGTCCAACCGTTAAGCTTGGACTCGCACTTGCACATGCCATGCCATATAGGATCGTTGGTTACGGTTGATTGTGGATTGATGTCTTGCGAGTACATTCCATGTACTCACCTGGCTTTTCATGTGGCCAGATCCTCCTACCCCCGTCGCTGAGTACCCCATGTACGAGAACTAGATCCGGTATCCAGGCAGAGCCCTGTGGAGTTAGGCCCTCTTCGTCGCACGCTTCCACCATCCCGCTGACGCCCTCTGATGAAGTCATGTTCAATAAATAATGTACAAACTGTTGTGTGCGCTAGGGCGCAGCCTTGTAATGAGACCCTTGTAATATATCGTCGGTTCCCGACCCCTTGAATAAAGTGGTTATGTTCTGTTATCAAGTTGTCATATATTCAGTGCTCCTGGGACTGATATATGGGGTAACTCGATCCCTCGGATCGGGGTGCCACAGAGCTTGGTATCAGAGCCAGGTTGCCCGTAGGATACCCTAGTTCCAACGGAAAACCTTAGATAGCGAACGTTGCTTTGCTTGCTTTTGATTGTTTCTCTAACTGTTTGTGTTTATTTTAACCATGCAACTCACCTCTTTTGTCCTTGGTACAGATGACGTTCGAGCTACCCGTAGAAACCCCCGCCTTGAACGTTCCCGGCATGCCACAATTCCTCCGTGAGATTTGGGCACACCTCTACCCAACCTCCCCTTCTCCGACCTACCGCGTGCTATGCTCCCGTCGTGATGGGACCCACTCTGAGTTTATCGCCACCGTCTACTTGTGCGCCTCGCCCGTGGGCCGTGGGCACACATACTCCCTCTCCTCCGGCGTCCACCACCAGGAGATCCGGGCCATCCAGGAAGTCGCCGCAGATTCCATCATTCTCCTCCGCACCCACGATCCCCTCATGAAGAAGTGCACCCGCTATGTACACCTCCCAAGGTTGGATTTGACTAATGGGGATATCCTCTTTCCCAGGCCATGGAATCCCTCTCCAGAACTCACCACCCTACTCCAGTACACCTCCTACCTCCACCAGTATCTGCATGACACTCTTATTCATCTACCTATGCTTCACAATGACATGACTGCAGCCGAGGCAGTGAGAGCACCGGGACCTAGCTCTTCTTGTCAGATCCCTCCATACCCAGCTCACCTTCCTCTTACTTTTGACCAGCTTAGAGGAAGACTCGCTCCCACTCCCGCTCGAGCCACCATGTTCCGTAGTTCTAGCGCCCCTCCTCACTTCTTCACTGGATACACTCAGGAACCTCAGACCAAGTGTCTCTGCGTCGACATCGGCACACCCTTTCCCTCGTACACCCCCAGAACATTGGGAAGGAGCATCAACGGCATTGACATCATTGCGCCTGCTACTCCCCTCGAGATGTAGTTCTAGACGCTAGCCTCAGGAGCAATAGCGCTTTCATCCTAGTTATGTATCGTAGTCGACGATATCGTAGTCTGACGCGCGCGTGAATAATGTAGGAGTAATTGCTTGTACCTTGTATGATCTTGTGTACCATGTGTCATGTAACCCAACTCTCCAGTGTATAAAAACACCTTGGTTTTATCTCTTGCTTTTATTTGGATCTTCTTGGATGTTGCAATTCTTTCTCCCCTTATGGAAGCTCATGCCACCCGTCAACCCACCTTCAACCAACCAGGATGAGGTCCAACACAGGTACAAGTGGCAGCCAAGGAACCCCAATCCGCCGTTCAGCCCGACAAGCCGGCATGTACCCAATGCCCCTACAGGAACCAACTCCAAGCCAGCTATTGTTGATGATGGATGAACACCACCAGCTACACATGACTCAGATTATGAGAGAATTTGGCACCTACATGCAAGCACAGAACGCCCCTCGCCCGACCCGGTCCAAGCTGCAAGACTTCCAGCATACTCGGCCACCCTAGTTCTCGCAGGCCACCAACCCACTCGAAGCAGATGATTGGCTCCGTACCATGGAAAAGAAGTTAGAGATCGCTCGCGTTGATGAGCAGGACAAGGTACCTTTCGTCACTCACTATCTTGAAGGACCAGCCGATGTGTGGTGGGACAATCAGAAAGATATGAGAGGAGATGGAACCACTGTCACCTGGACTGAATTCCAAGAGATCTTCCGTAAGGCCTACATACCCTCAAGCCTTATGAAGATGAAGCAGCAGGAACTTCTAGCACTCACTCAGGGCAGCTCAACCGTAAGTGAGTACCTGACCAAGTTCAACGACCTTGCCCGCTATGCCCCTAAAGACGTCAACACAGATGAGAAGAAGAAGGACAGATTTCTCCACGGAATGCATCAGGCAATCAAGACTCAGCTCAGCGTCCTGCCGTTTCCAGATTTTCAAGCCATGGTAAACACCGCACTGATTTTAGAGAAGGAACACCGCACATGATTCCCACAAGAGGAAGTTTGAGTCTCGCAAACACCAGCCAGAAGAAGCCCACAAGAAGCCACGTACTTGGCCACCCAACTCACAGGCCCCTACACCTCCAACTACCTGGACGCCACCCAGAAAGGAAGGATACCCCCGAAGCGAATTCTACCACAAGCGTCCTCTCGTGGATGACTGCAAGAGGGAAAATTCCTGCTTTAAGTGCGGTAAGAAGGGGCACTACATAGCTGATTGCCCGTTTATCCAGAACAACAATGGTGGCAACAACAACCGCAACCTCAACAACAACTGCAACCTCAACAACCCTCCCGCCGGAACAATAAAGCCACCTCAAGTCGCTCGTGTCCACCACATGTCCGCCGAAGAAACCTACGAAGCCTCAGAAGCGACGCTTGGTACGTAGACTATCAAACACTAAACTTGGGCTAAGTTTATTTGACTCCGGAGCCTTCCACGCCTGCATCTTTCAAGGATTTTGTTGCAAAACATCGTTTCCCGTTTTCCCCTGAACTTGGAGCTAAGCCACAAATGAGGTGCGAGGAATTTCTCATTAGATTCGGATAAGTCAGAACAACCGCACCCATAGCAAGGTCACAAGGTCCTATAAGGTGCAGAGGGGTAGACACACCGGTGGGTCAGCTACCAAGAAACTAAAGGATCTGTTAGATGCCAGTGAACCATACCTATTCCATGAGCAACTCGAATCTCGGGGACGAGATTCATTTTAAGGGGGGAAGGTTTGTCACATCCCGAATTTTGGCCCTATAAAATTTTCTTTGACAAAACCAAAATTTGGATTTGAATTTGGATCTTCTGATCTTGGCACCTCTATTTTGTTCCCCATAAATCATTTCTCCTTTTCATAAAAACTCCCAAAATAGGTGCTCATAACCATTACCTATCTCAGGGAAAATTTTGGTCTCAATCCCATTTGATTTGAATCCTCAAAACATGATTTTGCTTTTTGACCGAAGGTGTTCAATGAATTTTTTGTATAACCAAAGTTTCGAATATGGAAAAAATTTCTTCTGCAAACTTGTAGGATGTTGATTTTGGCGCAGGGTGACGCGGATAGTTTTTCCGTTTGGTCTATAGTATGAGAGAAACAAGCCCATGCCGATCTTGGCATGGCCAGTGGCATGGCCACCGCTGGCATGTCCAGGCCAGACGGGCGCCGCCGGTTTCTGGTCGTCGCTGCTGTCCCTCCCCCTCTGCTCCCCTCGCGCCCCCAGCTCCCCTACCTCCCCCTCGACCCCCCCCCCCATCATCCACGCATTGCCGACACCCTCCCCTGTGCGCCGTCGGCCGCAAGACGACGCGCCGCACGCACAGGAGCCGCGGGACCCCGCTCGCCTGTAGCCCCCTATGCGCCCGTGCCGTCGACCCTATCCACTCCCCGCACGTGAATCCCGTCGTCCAGCTCCGCTCTGCAACAACACCGACGGCGCGCCACCCGCTACAGCATCGACGGGATGCCCGTCGACACGCCACGACCGCCTGAGCGCCCCACCCGCCTCAAGTGCCACGCCACCCCCAGGTCCTATCCCCTGCCCTGGTTTCACATCGACAGCAAGGCCTGCAGCTACACCGACAACGCGAAGCTTGCCATCTCGCCACTGCCACCCGGGACACCTCACCCGCCACCTCACCATGCTCCCGTAACAACCACCCCCCTCGGGAGGCTATAAAGGGAGCCCTCGGTCCCCTTTGAGCACGGCAACACCTCACTCTCCCCCTCAGCCCTCTCCCCCTCCGTTATCAGCCCCTAGGAAGCACTAGAGCTCCGACGACGAGCTCACCACCGCCGCTCGGCCTCCAGCAAATTCCCTACTATGAAGACCCCTCCTTCCCAATTCCTTCCACCCCTAGCCTCCCTAGAACACCATGAACCCTAGGCCGCACTCGCCCGGGTGATTGTTGGCCAGAATCGCCGTCTCCGTCCTCGACCGCATCTCGGCCGCCGCGGTCAACGACGCCGCCGCTGCTCCAAGCCTCCCCGCCTCCCGTGAGCATGCCGACGGCAGGCATCTCACCTCCCCGAGCCTCCCTGCTCCCTCTCCCTCCCCTCTCCGTCGCCTCGGCGCCAGGGAGCGCCGCCGGTGAGTTCGCCGTGCCGGCGACCCCGTTCTCCCCCCTCCGTTTCTTTTCTTTTTTTTTCTCTGGCACGCGTACCGGTTCGCTAATGGGCCGCTGACCAGTGGGCCCAGCCCGTCAGACTTTTAAACATTTCCAAAGCGTTTTCCTTTTATTTTTCTCTATTTTTAGAAAAGGCAGATTTTAGGGCTGACTTTGAAAGGCCATATCTCTCTCAAAAAAAATCAGAAAAATATGAACCTTTTTGCAGTAGCTTTGTTTTGGAATTTTCTATCCAATGGCACTGGTTTTGAAGGATTTTAAGTTCATTTGCTTTGGGAGTTGTTGAGTAGCTTTTGAAGGATTTATAATGCCTAGTTTTGATTTCTTTAATAGATTCCGACCATTTTATCGAAGGAGAAGTTGATCCCACAACAGAAGGCAAGCCATCAGCCCCCAACCATCTGTTCCAAGTTGTCGATGCCTTAATTGTTGCTTGTTTGAGCGGTAGTTGCATCCCACATACCACACCCCATGCTTATTATTTCATGCTTATGATTTCATGCAATCTATTGTTGTCACCTTTATTTCATGTCTATTATTTTATGTGAGCCGTCAATGCTACTTTTATTTTCTGCAATACGATAAACTCATATTCCATGAGTTGAGTTCCGGTACCCCGTCTAAATACATGTTGGGTCCTGTCCAAGTGGATTGAAGCGGCTACTTTCCGTAGAGTTGTGGCGTCGTGTTGGACGGTACCATGCACCACTCCCCGTTCCGGCGATGATGGACTGGGGAAACCACCGCAGTCAATGGAATGGAGGAACGGGATCGTGTGGACGCCTCCACTAACTTATGTAGTCGACCCGTGGCTGCTACTGGCCGGAGACATCTCCGTCCTCGCCCGGTTGACGCTAACCGATTGTGTTGTTTTATTTTCTTACTCGACCCGTGGCTGCTACTGGCCGGAGACATCTCCGTCCTCGCCCGGTAGATTTTGTTATTTTATTTTCTTACTCGGCCCGTGGCTGCTACTGGCCGGAGACATCTCCGTCCTCGCCCGGTTGATTTTGTTATTTTATTTTCTTACTCGGCCCGTGGCTGCTACTGGCCGGAGACATCTCCGTCCTCGCCCGGTTGATTTTGTTATTTTATTTTTACTCAACCTGTGGCTGTCACTGGTCGGAGGAAACTCCACCATCGCCCGGTTGACCTCACTTTACCTTACTGCTATGTGATTATTTTATGCTCATGTATATCTTGTGGACTAACGTTTGTTGCTGCCTTATGGCTGAGAATAAAATTGACTAAAAAGATAACCACCTCCGTCGACTAGATTGAGTCTTATAGTGCCACTCGCCAAACACACCCGCACAACCATGCGTCGTTGAAATGGGCAGACCGTAGCTTAGTAGCCTATCAAGCCTCTTTTGATGCTACCCACTTGGCAAGTCTAGTCGGATACTGCATAGTTGTGGTCGGGGCTAGTCTTGTGAAGGTTCCGGAGCTAGGCATTGCTCATGAGTTGGGGACGTGCCGGATTCACTTCGTCATAAGACTTAGCCCGAGTGGTAAGTCGGTAGCTACACAAGGAGTGTCTTGGTAGAGCGGACGGCTACGGGGGAATAGGTTTGTGCTACAGGTACCGGCGATACAAGCTTAGACCCCAACGTGTGGATAAATGTTGCAACCTCTTGAGAGTGTCAAAGCTAGAATCTAGTATTGTTCATACCTAAGGAACGGTGTTGGGTCCAGTTACACTAGGGCCAGTCCAGTCGAACACGGAGAAATAAATTCACTAAGTGGTCAGATTTGGCTAAAGTTGAATCAGCTAAAAGTGGACCATAGTTGGTCACAAGCTGAGCCTCGAGTTGGACCAGAGTTGGTCAAGCTTGAGAACCTAAGTGTTGTGGATATCGTTGTGTGGAAATGAGACTCGTTCTCATAAGTCACGGTTTTCGTCACAGGTAAGTTAAGTCCAACCGTTAAGCTTGAACTCGCACTTGCACATGCCATGCCATATAGGATCGTTGGATACGGTTGATTGTGGATTGATGTCTTGCGAGTACATTCCATGTACTCACCTGCTTTTCATATGGCCAGATCCTCCTACCCCCGTCGCTGAGTACCCCATGTACGAGAACTAGATCCGGTATCCAGGCAGAGCCCTGTGGAGTTAGGCCCTCTTCGTCGCACGCTTCCACCATCCCGCTGACGCCCTCTGATGAAGTCATGTTCAATAAATAATGTACAAACTGTTGTGTGCGCTAGGGCGCAGCCTTCTAATGAGACCCTTGTAATATATCGTCGGTTCCCGACCCCTTGAATAAAGTGGTTATGTTCTGTTATCAAGTTGTCATATATTCAGTGCTCCTAGGACTGATATATGGGGTAACTCGATCCCTCGGATCGGGGTGCCACAGGCCTTCGTCTATGTCGAGCGTTACAGTACTATTCATTTTGCTACTATTTAGTGCTCAACTTTTTATTTTCATATCTAAATCAATTTTGAGTTTTAACTTGGAAAATTACATTTCTATAGAACTCTACCTTCCCAACGTATTGTATTTTTGTTGAATTTTATAAAAACAACTTAAACATGATTTTTTGGTTTTAACCGGGTTCCAATAGATTTATATCGTGATTCGTGCACCTATAGTCGCATGTTGGGTTGTAGCAAAGATTTTTTCAGTCGTAAGTCGGGTTACAACTATTGCATTTTCTTTATGACTCATGTTATGCATGAATTGCAAAATGGGTTGCAAACTAAAATAAATGCCATCACCTGACTGATATCTAAACTAATTCTCATTTGACAAATAATTAGTCATCCCCTTTAGCGGGCAAGTGTGGAGTTGACTCTCAATGGGAGTAGGAGGAGAATTAGTAACAATACAAATAACTGATAAAGTACATGTCTTGAAGTTGAAGATGGGTCAGAGGAAGACGGCGACGACGACTTCTGTAGCGTGTGCATCGGTGATGTTGAAGGTCTGTTGGACCGGTTGTGCCCCTTGCTCGCTAACGGGCATCTTGTTGTGGCATTCTGTCTTTTGATGATGTGCCTTGGTGTGTTGTCTGAGTATAAGGCTTTGTTCTTGACCACCTCATTAATCAGTGTTGTAGGTGTAGTGAGCTGTCGCTAGTTTGGTGGCTTTGTTTCGGATTGACCTTTGTATTCATCTTGTAAGATTTTGTTAAATAGTTTGAGATAAAAACGGTTGTGTGCAATCCTCTCTCTCTGCGTAGACCGGGGTACATCCTCCATTTTTAAAAAAGAGTAGAGTACATGTGCAAATGTTGCGGAACATCCCAATTATGAAGAGATCTACAGCAACAATACCACCCTGTATACCCGTCTCGAGCAATATAGACCCTACACAAAGCGAGTGCGTACTACGGAGTATATTATGTGATAAAATTTCGAAAGGAAATGTGACTTCGGGGCTAAGTAACACTGACGTGGCATGCTAACTATGCTACTCTACTCTTATTGACTTTTGAAAGCTATTTTTCATTTCAAAAAAAGAAACGAAGCCACTGTGACCATTTTTTTTTCAAATAAGCCCCTGAAGGATCGTTGTGGTTGTCCCCACGCGCTGTGCAGTGCCGCTCGCACCTAGGCCTGGCCATGGGCAGCCCAGCCCGGCCCGACCCGGCCCAAAAAAGCCCGTCCAGGCCCGGCCCGGCTGTGTCATCGGGCTGGGCTCGGGCCTGAATTTCGGGCCCGACGGTCGGGCCGGGCCGGGCTCGGGCCTGCCCTAATTTTAGCTGGGATCGGGCCGGGCTAGTCGGGCTTTTCCGGGCTTTCTCGGGCTCGGGCCCGATATCTGCGGCCCGACAGTCGGGCCGGGCCGGGCTCGGGCCTAGATTTTCTATGCCGGGCTTTTTCTAGGCCCGGCCCGAGCCCGGCCCGGCCCAAGAAATGCCCAGGTCTACTCGCACCGCATTGTTCGTCGTGCCCACTGTGTTGCATAATGTGTTCCTGTGCACGCGTCTACCTGGCGCGCCGTCGTTTTACATCGCCATGGCTCGGAAGGCATGGTCGTGCGCGGATGGCAGCTGGTGTCTGGGAATGCATGAGGGTAAAGCCGCGCTCGAATGGGGCGGCGCGGGGGTGCTGGGGCGGCCGGCAGGTGGAGGCGTGCGTGGCGAGCTGGAGCAGCTGAAGGCGTGTGCGGCGAGAGGAAAGTGCGGCAATAATAGGAGCTGGGAGCACTCACTGTTAGAAAAAAGCCCTTTAGTCCCGGTCCCAGAGGGCCTTTAGTCCCGGTTGCGCAACCGGGACTGCGCAATCGGGACTAAAGGCCCAAACCTTTAGTCCCGGTTGTGATACGAACCGGGACTAAAGGGTCCCCACGTGGCCGCTGTCGTGCGCCCGGGGTCGGAGACCCTTTAGTCCCGGTTGGTAACACCAACCGGGACTAAAGGTCTGCACGCTGGGTTTTATTGTTTCTTTTATTGTTTTTCGTTTCTATTTCTATTTCATTTATTGTTTTTCTTTTTAGGGTTAAGGTTTTGCATTCAATTCGACGGTACTACATATATACTACAAAGAAGGAACCATTACACAACATCGTCATAAATATAAGATCAAAGTGTGACCTATTTCTTCGTCCTTGCAGTCGAACCTATACATATATAGTACCATATATATACAATATCTCTTACGATCCCTACTTGTTGGGATTATATTCTCCGTCTTTAGATATGACATGATCTAAAAAGAATGCCGCCAACTCCTCTTGAATTGCTCGCAGGCGTTCCTTTGGTAGGAGCCCGTCCCGCATCCGTTCGATCTAATTTAAAGAAGGGGGTCAATATATATATGAATGAATCTCAACACAATTGATGATAATAAAATAATATTGTGAACGTACTCGAAGTTGTTCTAAGATTCTGCCCCTCTCACAGGTCGTCTCGCGAATGAACTCGCAGACGTAGAATCCACATAAATTATTCCCGGATCCCTGCCTCAGGCACTTCAATTACGAGAACAGAGTTCAATCAAAATAATAATCAAGCATGATAATATTATTCAAAGTAGAATCAAACAGATGCGCAGGTCTAGCTAGTACTACTTACACTTAGTTCTTCAAATTCAAGCTGATCTTTCCACTCACCCCGAGCCCTACTGGTGAACCGTTTCCAAGCCCTAGCAGGCAAAGAAAATGAATAAAGGACTTATTAATTACTAGATATCAGGAAATGAACGAAAGTTGCCGATATAGTGCCATAATGATTGAAATTACCTCTGGAGCATTTCAGCCATGTCTGCCCACTTCTCAGACTCACTACGTAGCGGGTCCATGACTTGTACTACTCCTTTGTCAGGAGTAATGATTAGCAGAATATAGTGGAACCTACGCATGCATAACTCGTCAATTACACTTAACATCGAGTAAGCGAATAGAATGTGTATAACACAGTAACACTCACCCGAAGTTGTAAGGAAATAGTATTTCCCTTTTGGTTTCCTGTCTCCTTAACGCCTGTACCAATGCGTCCTCCATTTCCTTGGGTTTATATTTTAGATTATGTCCATGAACGACATCTGGGTCAACGAACCCAATGTCATAGATTCGTCCTTGTTTGCATTCGAGAATCTTCAATCTGCATTATAGAATGAGGATAATTATACATGCAATGAACGAGCTGAGCTACAGACTTAATTACAGAAGAAATACTTACAGACAATAGGCACTGACGATAGATTTGTCGATGGTGTCTTGATTGAATAACTTAAATAATTCTTCAAATTCAATATGGACCTCGGCTTTTCCACACAAGAAATGCTCATCTTTAATTCCCAAAATGAGCCAGTTTGTCCCTTTCTTTGCTTCTTCCATGTATCACTGATGCAATCTTCGCATTTTGGTAGGAAGATTCCGGACCTCCTCCGGTCTGACAAGAGGCTTCCCGTGCTGGTATTTGTATTTACACGGCTCAGCCATGGGATACTCTTGCATAGAGCCTAAGTATTCAACCAAAGACACCCCAAGATTATCGGCCGCTTCTCTCATTAGTTTTGTATATTCCGAATCAACCGGGATATCGGAAAACACGTTGAGTGGGGGGCACGATTGGTATTTCTGTTCTCCGAGCTAGGGAACTTTTCTCCCACTTGCACGCGCCCGCTCCTTCTGAGCTCTACGTGACTTCATAATAGAGCGGTCGTAGTCTGGTCTCGTTTCCTCAGCTGTTGGTCGCCTCAGGTTTTCCAATGTTCTCTTCACTTTTGCTGGATCTAATTTCAGCTCAGGCGGGGGCCGTTTCGGTGCTAACTGGCGTGAAACATCTTCCTTTACATATAGCTCAAGTTCCTCTTCAGTCATCTCGTAAGGTAACTTGGCAGGAGCAGCCTTCGCTTTCTTCTTTGAGGATTTACTCGGAGCTGTACCACTAGTCGCCGAAGCGGCGCCAGTGGTGCTCTTCCGCTTTAGCACCCGTGGTTTAGGCGGCGGAGATGGCTGTTTCTGCTGAGGTGGCGGAGATGGCTCTTTCTGCAGAGGCGGTGGAGATGGTTGTTTCTGCTGACGCGGCGGAGACGGCTGACGCGGTGGAGAGGGCTGACGCGGCGGAGATGGCTGGCGTGGCGGAGACGGCTGACGCGGCAGAGATGGCTGGCGCGGCGGAGATGGCTGACGCGGCGGAGATGGCTGGCGCGGCGGAGATGGCGGAGGTGGCGGAGATGGTGGCCTTGGCTTCCAATTTGGAAGCACAATGTGTTCCTTCCGCCACAGAATAGTAGTTTTTCTGCCATCTCTCAATGCAGTCTCCCCTTCACCTGTAGGGTAGTCAAGTTCCAGGTCCTCAAATCCCTTTATAACTTCATCCACTACGACAATAGCATAGCCATCTGGAATCGGAGAGGAATGGTAAGTTCCATTAGGTGCAGGAGGTAAGACTAAGCCGACCGCCACCTTCACGGTTAGGTTCATCAATGGAGCATGTAGCTCACAATTTTCCCTCTCCGTGATATCATCCACGGGGTAGCGACGAGCCGAGATATCTGGACGAACGAGCTCCGTGGAAGCCACGCTGCTTTTCCATTGAGATGGTGGGCCGCTAATTTCCAATGTAGGATCTTCGTGCCGCTGAGATTGGCCGGTAGCTTGCTGGCTGGTAAGTGCATCTAGTTTCTCCTGCTGCCTGGTTAGTTTTTGTTCGATCTGCTTCAGCCGGTCTGCCTCCTCTTTCTTTTTCCTCCCCCGACTTCTATAAGTGTCACTGCAGTCGGGAAACCCATACTTCCACGGAACGGAGCCTTCTGTGCCTCGTGTTCGTCCACTGTGTTCTGGATTCCCGAGGGCGCGTGACAGCTCGTCCTTCTCTCTGTCTGGATGGAACTCCCCGGCTTCTACCTCCTTCATTATCTTTTGAAGTTCAACGAGGGGGGTTGCAAGTTGTGATTTTGTAAAAATGCACTTCCCTGTTTCTGGGTGCAACTTACCTCCATGCCCGTAGAACCAAAGCTTTGCCCGTTCAGCCCACTGCAGCATCTCGGGAATTATCCCTTTCTGAAGCAGGTCGTTCTCATCTTTCTCCAACTTAGACTTGATAGCCCTGTAGCCACCTGACCCCATGCTATGGTGATATTCTTTCTTTGCAGCATTTTTCTTATTTATTGCTGACATTTTCTTAGCCTCCTCCGATTTCTTGTACTCGACAAATTCGTCCCAGTGATCTTTTAGCTTCTCATACGCTCCGGTGAATTCCGGAGTCTTTCCTTTCTGGACATAATCCCTGTTCAATCTTTTCTTCCAGTTGATAAATTGTTCGGACATCTTCTTAAGTGCCCACTCCTTGACCTTTTCCTCTATGGGATCCTTAATATTTTCATCCCCCTCTAACGGATGAGCGTCGTCCTCTTCATTCTGACGAGGTAGCGTGAAATTAGCCATGAGCGTTTTCCAAAGATTGTCTTTGGCTCTATCATCGACATAACTAGCAGCTGAGCGTCGTCCATCCGTCTTTGGCTTATTCCAGTCTTGAACGGTGATCGGGATGCTGTCCCTAACAACAACTCCGCATTGACTTATAAATACCGTGGCATGCACCACGGGAAGAATCGGTCTGCCATCTTCAGCGATGACTTCGATCTTGTACCTTTCTTCACTCCCCAACCTTTTGGCTGGGCCTCGTTTGCTGTCAGAAGATTTGCTCGATCCGGAGGGCTAAAAGAAGAAAGAGCGTTAATATATGTATATACAAATTAAATAATGCATTTAGTCAACATACGGTTACTTAATATACCTCACCGGACCCTGTAGTAATTACGGTTCGAGAACCGGAGCCGTCATCTTCTATGTCCACCCCCTCACCGGAGTCGTTCAAAAAGCTCGAGGCGATATCGACGTCATCATCACCACGGATCATATCCTCCAATATGTTTTCCTGATCTTCGTCTCTGTCGTGATCCATAGTTTCTGCAAAGACAAATGGCAAAAACATGAGTAACCTAGCTAATAAAATTAACCTAGGTAATAAAATTAACCTAGCTAATTAACCTAACTAGTAAATTGCTAACAAAACTAACCTAGCTAACAAAATTATCCTAGCTAATAAATTAACCTACCTAATTAACCTAACTAGTAAATTGCTAACAAATATTGCTAACAAAACTAACCTAGCTAAAAAAATTAATCTAACTAAGAAAAACTCTAACAAAACTAACCTAGCTAACAAAATTATCCTAGCTAATAAATTAACCTAGCTAATTAACCTAACTAGTAAATTGCTAACAAATATTGCTAACAAAACTAACCTAGCTAACTCCAAATCATGAGCCAGATTAACAAATAAATTCACCAAGCTAACAAATAAAGTCAACCATGAAAATTATTATCTTGCTTATAATATATTAAGTCCCAAATATGCCACTATGTGTTTCCTAATAATATTTGGCCGTAGTGAGTGAAAAAAATAGAGATCAATTCAATACAAATCAACCAATTCATCTACTGCATGCTGGAGGTCGATCGGCCGGAGGGGAGAGAGTACAGGAGGGCGGCGGCGTGTACCTGCTGGAGGGTGGCCGGAGGGGAGAGACAGGAGGGCGGCGGCGTCAGGCGGAGGGCGGCCGGAGCAGAGAGACAGGAGGGTGGCGGCACGTCGGGCGGCGACGAAGACGTCGAGGGCGGCGTAGGAGGGCGGCGGCGCGGCCGCGGCGGAGAGCCGAAGGGCGGCGTCGATGGTGGCGCGCTCCTGGTCTTCGAGGACGATGGCCGGCGGTGGGCTCGGGCGTCCAGGAGCGCGGCGGAATTCGGCAGCCTGCCGGCGTCGGGTTCTGTGGCACTCCTGGTCTTTAGCAAAATTGCGAATGAGAGGGAGTGGGGGAGGCAGAGGGAGTTATAGGAAGGACCTTTGGTCCCGGTTCCAGCCACGAACCGGGACCAAAGACCCTTTTGTCCCGGTTGGTGGCTCCAACCGGGACGAACGATGGACCTTTTGTCCCGGTTCCAGCCACGAAACAGGACTAAAGGTCCATTTTCGGGGCACCGAGAGGGCGCGCGCCAAAATGACCTTTTGTCCCGGTTCCATCCATGTTGGGGTTATGCCGAACAGGTATCCTCACGGATATGAAGCTAAGCCAGAATACCAGGGTGGCCCATAGTGGTGGTAAGCCGAATTCCGGCTTACCGGGCGGCCCAGTATGATGAAGCACAGGAGGCCCATCCGGCTAAGGAAGGTTCCAGAAGGCGGCTGGTATTGCGGAAGACTTAGCCCACAAGACAAAGCCCAAGCCGGATTAGTTTAATACTCTGACTTAGTCGGTAGGTTTTCTCCTGTAAGCCCTAGGCCGGACGCCTTTATAAGCCGGCCTACGGGACGCCTTAGGGCACGCACTCTCGATACAAGCCATCTCGACGAGAACCTCTATCTCGGCGAGATCTCACTGTAACTCGGCGATATTGGATATATAGTGATTTATAGCAGCACATAGGATCACGCCACCGACGTGTGATCCGAAGCTGGGTAAACTTGTGTCTATCCCTAAGCCGGAATCCCCAACTTCTCCAAAACCCCTCGCTCTACCTAGCTCGATGGCACCCCTGCCGAGGCTAGATTCGACAATACCACGACAGTTGGCGCCCACCGTGGGGCAAGAGAGGTCCGGGGTTTCGTTCCTGCCGGGATCTATCGGCGGCATCGGCGACACCATCACGGTCGGCTTGGTCAGTTGTTTCGACGAGACCGGAGCCGGCCACGTCTTCAACGACGGCTTCTGGACGCCGGCAAAGGAGGATCCCGCCGGCTGGTCCACGATCTCCATCGGCGGTTTCGACATCTTCGTCGGCTTCACCGCCAAGGCTTTGGACGATCTCGGTTTCACATCGAGTTTGCCCACCGCCCACCCCTACAACTTTGAAGACGGATCGGACCTGGACTCTGAGGAGCTGGCTGATCTGGATCTAGCGTTTGATGCTGATGATGAGGACTCCGAAGATGACGCAACCTCAGGGGCGGCGCCGGGTTTCCACTTCGTCGGCATGGCTGGAGAATCCGGCTCAAACGAGTCGATGACACTACCTGAGTCAATCCTCCCTGATTTGCAGATGGAGGAAGATTCAGAAGCCGGATCAGTGGACACCGCTCCTATGGAGCAAGACCCTGAATCTGAAGGAGAATCTGACGACTTCAGTCGGAAGGTTGCGTCCTGCTTGGGACGCCCCGTCGAGGTTTTAATGGGTGATATCGTCTCTGATCCAAAGGATGACCCCAACACCTCAAAAGCCGCCAATGGCGAAGAAAAGACTCCAGAAGTCGGAAGCAAAAAGGTGGACTTTGTGCCGCCACTGGCTCCATCAAAGGGAACCAATAATTTGCCGGCTGATGGAGGCAACAATGTCACTGCAACTGGCTATCTGACGCAGAAGGGGTTTGAGGAGAAGATGGCAAAGTATGAAGAGATGCTGACCCCACTCCCCCCTGATGCGCCGTTAGAGGATATTGAGAAGCGTCGCGCTCTATTGGTTGAACAAGCCAACAAGATAACGGAGCGTGAGCTAGACCTCACAAACAAAGAATCGGAGTTCCTTCGTAAGCAAAGGGAGAAGGGAGCTGACGATGTTTTCCATCCGGCTCGTGATAAGAACCTGCACAAGAAGCTGGATTTTCGTGCAAAGTGGGAGGAAGATCATGTTAACTCGGTCTGGAGAAAATACAGCCACGTCCGCGATCCAGTGACAAAGCTCTGCTACTTCAACACTCCAGCAAAGAACATGGAGGCGGCTCAGGAGGTCATGTTCGACAAATCTCTTGACCATGACGCCCGCCTTAAATATTCGGCTTATCTGCTGGAGGTCGCGCAGCGGCAGCAAAACGACTCGCAGGTCAAGTCAGGGAAGTTATTTGACGAATCCCATCTCTGCAACTCAACGGCTAACAAGCCGAAAGCAGTTGCCCCTGCGGACCCGGATGATGACCCAGATGGATCCAGCAGCCACAACAAGGGTGACGACAAGAACCCGAAGGACAAGCGCCCAAAAGGTGCAGAATCCCGGACAGGCTCTTCTTGCCATCGTGAAGCTGGTGATAACCGAGGAGGACATCGAAGCCGGGAGCAAAAGGAAGACCCTCGCAAGGAGAAGGTGGCACCACCCCGTCAGGAGCAACGACGGGATGGGAGGCAAAGCAGGAATGATATGCCGCCCCCACCACCACCTCCACCACGCAAGGAGGGAGATAACCCTCCCAAGTACGTACCCCCTGCACGACGGCAAAGATCGCCAAGCCCACCGCGTAACGCGAGTCGGGCAAGCCAAAGCCGTCACAGGGAAGAACCAAGGCGAGGAAATTCAGTGGATAAGCCGCCTGTAGCCAATGATGTGCGAAGCCTAATCGAGGAGAGGAAATCGGCCAGAGATGCCCAATACCTCGGCCCCAAGTGCTTTGGCAGAGCCATCAGAGAGCAAATTTTACCTCCCACTTTGTCGAACGTAACAAAGATGGTCGAGAAGTACAGCGGCACGGCTAACCCTGAGACCTGGCTCTCAGATTATGTCAGTGCCTGCGACATATATGAAGGCAGTGCCGACTCTGCAGTGCGATTTTTGCCCCTGATGTTAACCGGGACGGCACGCATGTGGATTGAAGGTCTGCCCGAAAGGACAGTTCATACCTGGAGTGACATGAAGCGTGTCTTTATCCAGTAGTTCCAGCGCACATACAAGCGCCCTAAGTCAATATTCGATTTACAGCGGTGCGTGCAGCAAAAGAACGAGTCCAGCCGTGAATTCGTTTCACGATGGAGTGAAATAAAAAACGCTTGTGAAGGCGTATCAGAGACACAGGCAATCCATGCCTTCAAGCAGTCACTAAGGAAGGGGACGACTTTTCGCTTCATGATCTACAGCGACGAGTCGGAAACTTTGGGTGGCTTATTGGCCTGTGCAAACAAGTACGCTGCAGCGGATGATGACAACAGGGAAGAGGCCGAAAACCGCCGACGGGAGTCCGGGAAAAAGAAGGTTGAAGATCAAGCCGGCCCTTCACACGAAGTCGCCGCTGCCTTTGGCAAAGGCGGCTCAAGTAGCGGAAAGTGGCAGAATAAAAAGCCGGCAAACAACCAATCATCCCGGCCACCAACGGTGAAGTACGACGACATAAAGCACAACCCCTGTGTTCACCATCTCAGGCCGGACGGGACAAGCTCTCACACAATCCAGCAATGTCACATAAATCGCGACATCGCCAAGGACCCTAAAGCCGGCAAATCAAGAAACAAACGCAAGTCCAGGAAGGACGACAAAGAGAAGGAAGAAGCTGCCTCAGAGTCTGATGGTGCAACCTCCAAAGAAGGAAAAGGTAGCAAGTTCCCTAAGCATGCTGAGAGCCTCATCGTCAACCTTGCAACAGACTCGTCTCGCAAGGAAAAGGCGGCTTGGAGAGAGCTCAATGCTACGGTGCCTGCTGTGCCGCAGTATTTGGATTGGTCCGACATTCCCATCACCTGGGATCGCAGCGATCATCCGGACAAGGTTCCTACAAAGCGCACTTACGCTTTGGTCGTCAACCCTATAGTCGACAAATTCAAGTTGACAAAGGTGCTCATGGATGGAGGAAGCAGTATTAACATACTCTATGCTGCAACATTGAAGAGGATGGGTCTCTCCGAGTCACAACTCACCCACAGTACTGTGAAGTTTCATGGGATTGTGCCGGGACGACAAGCCTCTTCAATGGGAAAAATCACCCTGAAGGTTACCTTTGGCGCTGCCGACAATTTCCGGACAGAGGATGTTTCCTTTGAAGTGGTGCCATTTAGAAGTGCATATCATGCAATCTTTGGGCGGCCGGCTTTTGCCTCATTTATGGCTCGGCCATGCTACATCTATAGCAAGCTTAAAATGCCGGGACCCAATGGGATCATCACGATCAAGGGAGACTTCAAGAAGGCCAAGGAGTGTGAGGCTGCCAATGCCGTCCACGCAGAAGCAGCAATCTCCAGAGAAGAGCTGGAGGACCTGAAGAAGGCAATGAAGCCCGATGAAATGCCGGCAACAGAAAAGCCGTCTTACAAGGTCGATTCAAGCTTCAAGCCAAAGGATGACACGAAGAAAATAAAGCTCTCAGAGGAGGATCCGACAAAGGAGACTACCATTGGTGCCGGCCTTGACGACAAATAGGAAGTCGAGCTCGTCAAGTTTCTCCGTGAGAATCGGGACATCTTTGCTTGGACCCCATCGATATGCCAGGTGTCCCGAGAAAACTTGCCGAGCACTCTCTAAAGGTCAACAAGGACGCGAAGCCGGTCAAACAAGGTCTCCGGCGGCTCGGAACAGAGAAGCGCAAGGCGGTAGGGAAGGAGATCCTAAGGCTCACTGCCGCCAAATTCATCCGTGAAGTTGTCCACACTGATTGGTTAGCAAATCCCGTGCTTGTCCCAAAGAAAAACACCTCTGAGCTACGTATGTGCATTGATTTCACCGGCTTAAACAAAGCCTGCCCTAAAGATCTGTTCGCCTTACCGCACATCGATCAGGTCATTGATTCAACTGCCGGCTCAGAGATGCTATGTTTTCTGGACGCTTATTCGGGTTACCATCAGATAAAGATGAAGGAGTCAGATCAAATCAAGACATCCTTCACTACGCCATATGGCAATTACTGCTATGTCACAATGCCGTTCGGCTTAAAGAACGCCGGTGCTACTTACCAAAGGTGTATGCAGCGGTGTTTGGACAAGCAAATTGGCCGCAATGTTCACGTCTATGTTGACGACATTGCAGTCATGTCGAAGAAGCGTGGCGATCTCATCGCCGATCTGTCGGAAACCTTTGCAAATCTAAGGGAGTACCAGATGAAGCTTAATCCGGCAAAATGCGTCTTCGGTGTACCCGCAGGCAAGCTTCTGGGCTTCATTGTTTCCCAAAGAGAAATTGAAGTTAACCCGGAAAAGGTAAAGGCGATTCAGAACATCGAGAAGCCGACTTGTCTGAAGGACATACAGCGGCTTACGGGTTCCGCCGCGGCTGTAAGCCGTTTCATTAGCCGGCTTGGAGATAAAGCTTTGCCTCTGTACAAACTCCTCAAAAAGTCGGATAATTTCGTCTGGACGGAGGAAGCAGATGCAGCCTTAGCTCAGCTGAAGTATACATTGACGCATGCTCCAATCTTGGCGGCTCCAAAGGAAAGAGAGCCACTTTTGCTCTATTTGTCGGCCACAAACTTTGTCATCAGTGCCGTCATTGTAGTTGAGCGCCTGGAAGAGGGAAAGCAATGGCCGGATCAGCGCCCTGTCTATTTTATTAGCGAGGTATTCTCAGATTCGAAGCAGCGCTATCCCCACTACCAGAAGTTAGCCTATGGCGTATTCTTTGCCGCCAGGAAACTGCGTCACTATTTCCATGATCACACAGTCACGGTGGTCAGCAAAGCTCCACTCAGAGACATCATCAACAATGCCGATGCGACAGGACGAGTCGCCAAATGGGGCATCGAACTAGCAGCGTTCGACATACAGTACAAGCCGAGAACCGCCATCAAGTCTCAGGTCCTGGCCGACTTTGTTGCAGATTGGACGGAGGCGATGGAAAGCACACCCTTGCCGGACTCTCAGTATTGGATTATGCACTTTGACGGCTCAAAGATGAAAGAAGGCTCGGGGGCTGGTGTAGTGCTAAAGTCACCCAAGGGTGACAAGCTTAGCTATGTCCTTCGAATCCACTTCAATGCCACGAACAATGTCGCAGAGTATGACGCCCTTTTACACGGCCTCCATATGGCTAAAGAGTTAGGAGTAAAGCGCATTCTCTGCTACGGTGACTCGGATCTCGTGGTGCAGCAACTTGATGGTGCTTGGGACACAAAGAGCCCAACAATGGCGGAGTACAGGAGAACAGTCGATGAGTTCGGCTGATGTTTTGCCGGCTTAGAGGTTCGACATATCTCTCGGGACGACAATGAAGCCGCCGACGCCTTAGCAAGGATAGGCTCAAAGCAGCAGGAGGTACCTCCAGATGTGTTCCTCCATCATCTGCATAAGCCGTCCATCAAAGGTGGCGACGAAGATAAACCCTTGTCGGCAGAATCGGTTCAAGTGTGCTTGGTAACCCCAGACTGGACCACACCATATATCGAATTCTTGATAAACAAGAAACTGCCGAAGGATGACGAAGTGCTAAGCCGTCAGATTGAACGCCGAGCAAAGGCGTACACGGTCATCAACGGACAGCTTTATAAAAGGAGCACGTCCGGCATTTTTCAAAGATGTGTTTCTCCAGAAGAAGGGCGACAAATCCTTGAGGAGATCCACTCCGGCGAATGTGGGCATCACGTGGCGGCAAAGGCGTTGGTCGCCAAGGCGTTCCGGCACGGTTTCTTCTGGCTGACGGCTAAGGAGGATGCTATCAACATCGTCAAAACTTGTGAAGGATGTCAACGCTACGCGAAGCAGGCTCATTTGCCGGCTCAAGAGCTCCGGACGATCCCCATAACTTGGCCCTTTGCGGTCTGGGGGCTCGACATGGTAGGACCTTTCAAGACGGCAAGAGGAGGCTTAACCCATCTACTCGTGGCGGTTGACAAATTCACAAAGTGGGTGGAGGCAAAACCCATCAAAAAACTTGACGGAGCTACAGCTACGAAGTTCATCGTCGAGATAACAACCCGGTTCGGCATCCCGCACAGCATTATCACTGACAACGGCACAAACTTTGCCGTCGGTGAGCTGTCGAAGTTTTGCAGCCGTTCCAAAATCCGGCTCGATGTGGCGTCGGTGGCACATCCGCAATCCAATGGACAGGTAGAACGCACTAATGGCATAATTTTGCAGGGTATAAAGCCGAGGCTTGAAACCCCTTTGCATCGAGCAGCTGGCCTTGGGTGGATGAATTGCCGGCTAGTCCTATGGAGTATTCGTACTACCACAAATAGGTCAACCGGCTTCACTCCCTTCTTCCTTGTTTACGGAGCAGAAGTAGTGCTGCCAACCGACATGATCCATGATTCACCTCGGGTCGTATCCTACGTCGAAGAAGACGCAGAAGAAGCACGTCAAGACGGCTTGGATATCCTCGAAAGAAGAAAGAGAGTTAGCTCTCCAACGATCCGCCATCTATCAACAAGATCTACGATCGCTATCAGAGCCATAGAGTGTGGAATCGATTCTTTTCGAGAAGGCGACTTAGTGCTTCGGCTTGTGCATAGCCGGCAGCACAAGTTATCCCCACCATGGGAAGGACCTTTTGTCATCAGCAAAGCACTGAAGAACGGGTCATACTATCTCCTCGACTTAAGGGGTTCAAAGAAAGATCCCAAGAAGAAAGGTCGCAAGAGGAAAAGGCTTGTAGATGACGACTTAGATGAGACGAAACGTCCCTGGAATATCGCTCAGCTACGTCCTTTTTACACTTAGCAAATTCTATTGTAACCTTGTTAATGTGATCATGAAATAAAAATTTGGTTTCTCTCATACGAAATTCGAGAATCTGTACCATCCTTTATTTCCAATGATCTTATTGATGTTATCTGTTTACCCGAAATTGCCTGTGTTGCTAGTTGTAAACTTTTTCTGTTGAATCCACCTTAAGGTGATGAAAAAACAAAGTTTTGCCAAATAACGTTTGTCTGATAGCTCTTTGCGCCGGGTTGCTTCAAAGTGTTCCGGCACTTGATCTGGGTCTAAACAGATTGGTCATTGTGTACCCTGTTGCTCAGCAAGTTTGCTTCACAATAGGTTTGCCGGTGCTTAAAGGCTAAGGTGTCAAGGCCAGATTGAACTGAGGCATAAAAATTGCAAATTTGGAAAATAGATAAGTTAATATGGCAAAAGACAGTTATTTACAAAGTATTCCACACTGTTTGACTTGCCTTACATCTAAAGTTTACATTTTCAGGGAAGCCGGCTCGTACGAGCAAATTCGGCTTAATATCAGTTCGCCTCCTCGCCGTCATCATCTGATTGGACGGGGTGTTGGCAGGCACGGCACTTCCTTGAAGATGGTGGTCAATGATACCATCTTGGCGATCTTGCTGGCATAGCCGAGACGGAGTGAAGAATCTTCTTGCGCTCTTGGTCATCAAGCGGTGATCCATCCTCCTTTTCAAGAGGAAAGCCGGATGCTACCCGCCAAGCTTCAGCCCCTGGGTAGTGCGCCATCATTAAGCCAGAGCCGTCTTCGCACCTCCGCGAGCGCTAGATCGGAGCCGTTCGTCTAAGGACGAAGTTGCCTCGTCCAGCTTGGCCGGCAAGTCTGCCAGATTCGCCAAAGACTCGGGGTTGCCGGGAAAGAATTTTTCAGCAATATTTTTTCCCGAAGAAAGTATCTTCGGGATAAGCTCCCCCATCTCCAAGATCCGGTCAAGCCGTTCTCCGCTGTCAGTTCATGGCCCAAGCCGGCTGGAGCTGTAAAAGGCGAAGTTAACTTGTTAGCAGGGAGACACAAACGCAGCGAAAATGAGTTCTTAGTATCAAACTTACTTAGGAGCTGTTTGTCTATTGCCAAGCGATTCGTCCAGATGCTTGTCAAGCCGGTCCTGAACATCACGGAGGGCATCTTTGCTTTGTTGCCTCTCTGTCTCCAGATTTTGCTCGGCTTGCACAAGAGCTTTCTGAGCCGACTCCAGCTCTGTCTTCATCGATTCACTAAGCTTTTTCAGCTCAGTGTTCTCGTTGCGGAGCTGGTCGATGGTTCCCACATTGTCTGCGAACTCCTTGGCCTTGTTGATGGCGTCTGCGGCAAACACATTGTTAGCAGACATATAAAGCTGGAAGCAAGAAGTTGAAAGTTTTTTCGGCATTGTTACCCTGATACATGACCCGGTCTGCTTCGAACCCGGCAATAATGGCGTCCTTGTTTGCCAGCTCTGCCCTTAGCCAGTGATGGTTTCAGCGCCAATTTCTCGATGAATCTGCGTAAGGAGTTTGCTAAAAGCCTAAAGTTGTATGACAAGGTGGCTACATGAAGGCACTCTAATGCTGGGGGCTAGGTGGATGCATTTAACTCGGACCACTATGTCGGCTATCTTCTCTAATTTAGTCCGGCATAGTGCTCGGGGGCTACTGGGGAAGATATTTACCTGGAAGTGCTCGCGCAGAAGGGACATGCCGGCATCAAAGGACTCAGTAAAGTAGTGCTGCTGGTCCTCAAGGATCTCTATGACATCAAGGGTGTCATAGGCTTTGGTCTGGTCCGGCTCGTCATCCCGGACTGTGGTTCCTTTCTTTCGGGGCAGCGGAGGGACGCGCATAAACCGGCTCATGAACTCCGGCTTAATATACCCCTCCGCGTCAAAGGCCTCTGCCTTGATTGGAGGGAAGGCCGGGGCATCATTAGCCGGAGCTTCAGCCCTTGGTCGGGAAGGAGGTGCTGTCACCTTTCCCGTCATCTCCGTCCATTGCGAAGGAGGGGTAGTCCCGGCTCTCCCTAAGATAGGACCTGCCGCTATAGTGCGGGCGCCCTCTTCAACAGGGTTTGGCTTCGGAATCGGAGTGGCAGGAGCTACAGCGGGAGACACCTTCTTCCGTGTAGCGCATACCTTTGATTTAAGGGATGCGCCCTTCTTTATCCTGCAACGATAAAAGGGCAAGTTCAGCAATGCCAGCACAATAACAAAGCAAGGAAAAGACGTTGTCAGCCGACTTACTTCTTGCTGGGGATGTTGAGCCCAGCGAGAGCATTGTCATCTTCAGATGACTTGGCGCCAATCGTGATAGACTGGCTCTTCCTTTTCCGGCTCTCTGCTTGAGCCGAAGAAAAAGTGACGGGACGCTGGATCACTTTGCTGGACGACGACGTGCCAGCTGATCCAGTAGCGGAAAGGCCTGAATCTGAGGAATAAAACAAGTCAGCTTGTGATTATAAAGCTAAAATCCCTTCAAAGAATTGAACTTTGTTTCCGGCAAAGTACCTTTGGGGGAGGGTTGGATGCCGTGTACATCGGCATCGATTCTTCATATTGCCGACCCTCGTTGGGCCGGGCTTTGATCAGACGGTTGAGGCGCGCGTGGTAGAGCTCCTCATCCATGTCTTTCTCGCTGGTCCTCATGGGATCAAGCATTACCTGTGTACTCGCACAAAAGGCGGGTACGGTGCTGGAGAGGCTGGATCCGTCTTTTGACCCAGCATATTATAGTGTCCTCCCCAGTTAGGGGAGGAGAGCCGGAGGTTAACTCCGAAATTCTCGCCTGAATGGCGGCATGGTCTGCCGGCATCTTCGCCGACGGCTTCTTCTTCCAGGACGGCATGGGCGTGCCGGCTATATCTGTGAAAGGGGCAAGGCCTTCCAGCCGGTTTGGCGGTGCCATATCCTTGCACTAAAAGAAGGTGGACGCCCAACCCTTTGCCAAATCAACGATTGGCACCTGAGGGTACCAGTCGATATCCCGGCAGCAGTTGAAGCTGATTGAACCGACCCACCAGCAGCTCCTTGTTGACAGTCTGCCTCTTGACTAAGAAGCATCTATGGAAGAAGTCTAGCCTAGGTTTTATACCTAAATAACCTTCAAATAGAGCTACAAAGCCAGAGATATACATCAAACTGTTTGGGGTGATGTTGTGGAGTTGGAGGCCGTAGTGGTCGAATATTTCTATCAGAAATGACGACGGCGGCAAAGAAAAGCCCCCTAGAGACATGGGAGGAGAGAAGTACCCGCTCGTCCCGGACTGCGGTTGGATACGGGTCATCCAAGGCAGATCTCCAAGCCGGCGAAGTGGAAGATGCCGGAGGAATGACGCCATCAGCTGCCATGCTTTCAAGCTCGCCTTCTTCTACAGCGGATCCAACCCAATTGTGTGTCGGGTTGCTGGCAGCGCCTTTGTTGCTGCCGGCTTCCTCTTCTTCATCCTCTTCACCGGCACTAGCTCCTTCGGCTGCGGCTTCAGAAGCCGTGGGGGCTTGAGTTGCAGAGGCAGCGGCTTCGGCTGCGGCTTTCGCCAAGGCCACTTCATCGCGGCCTGACACGGTGGAGGTGACCACCGGAGATGGGGAGGATGCAGCCGTAGCGGCGGATGGCTCGGTGACGGCGGCGGCGGCCGCGGAAAGGGAGCCGCCCATCGGCGGAGCCGAATCCAGTGGCGTTGCTTCAATCACTGGGGAGCTTGGAGCGCTTGATGCCATGGAGCTCGGAGGAAGAACTTGAGCTTGGGGGAGAAGAGATCTGGAGAGATGGGTGCTAGGGTTGCGAATGGCGAGTGGCAGCGGCGGAGGCGAGACGTCCGGCATTTATAGCGGACGCGCCGAGATCCGCGCAACGGTCAGGAGACGTGATTTTCGGCACGCATCACGGATCGAGCCGTTACGAGACGTTTGGTTGCCTTCGACTCCTCGATTCTCGCGTGGGAAAAACGCTGTTAGCCCCTACATTCAAAGATGCTCCTCCACTCACTCTACCGAGTCTGATAGAGCCGTCAAATCGACGGACACGTGTCAGTGTGCACTCAAGTGTTTTCTCCGGCATAATAAGCCGGCACTGTGAGATCGACAAACAAGTTCGGCATGTTCTGCAAGTTTCTGGGAAATGCTCCAAGACTAAAAGACGAATGAAGAACCTCCCGGACGTAGTTTGTCGGGAAGATGAAGCCAACCGAACAAGTACTTGAAGCCTTCCAAGGGCTACTGTTGGGGTTATGCCGAACAGGTATCCTCACGGACATGAAGCTAGGCCAGAATACCAGGGTTGTAGCAGACCTGCACTTAAAAATAGGCAAGATCCCTGTGTATAGTGCAAATCCCTGGATCGAATCGTTTGCACACACAGTTTACGATGAATACCATAACATTGTATCAACTTATTACACAAATGATCCAGACTTAAAATAATCCATTACAACTTTGCATAGCTCGAAGCTAGCATAAACAAAAATAAATAGCGGAAGACTAAAATTATTGCATGGAGTCCCAATCTTCATGTAGCCACAGGCGAAAACATGTTGGTTGCAGACTCGAAACCCTTAACGAAACCTCACTCATCGTCAGAACAACCTGATAAAATATATCAACAAGGTGGGTCAGAACATAAAATGGAACTGGCAAGTGACACTTTGTGGACTCATAGAGGAAAACTCTAATAACCTATATGCATATTTGGCTTGTGGAGTTTGAAGGCTGTTTTGCATAAAGCCAATTTTTCCCTAACTCTTTGTAAAACATCTTTTCATCTATACGAGACTTTTATGGCATGAAAACCACCGTCTCATCTACCCTTGTTCACCCATCAACTTTAACTTAGAGAAAATGGAATGTTGGGAATCCTCCGTTGACGTCCTTGATCAGCTGCTCATAGTTGTCCATAACCGGGGACACGGCTAAGTACTTAGTTTGACACTCTGCAGAGGTTGCTGCACTTTCACCATTAGACTTAACCAACCCAAACTATCCCTCACACTCCATTGGGTTTCCGGGGAAAAGAAGAAGGTTAAGACGAGATCTTTCAGAAGCGTTTTCCCACCCCATACCGGCCTGACGCGCTCCACCTACAAACCTCTACCACCACCTGTCAAGCCGGGATGAGTCCACGCAACTTAGTTGATCAAGACAGAGCCCATATGACTAATGGCTGCATTGGAAGCAATCTTCACTTGGAGTAACTTCAAATCCCTTTGATCCTGGGTGGCTTTCCGCAAGTGTGATTCATCCTCCTAAGTCAGGGGACCACGTATGATCCTTCCTCCCAAAATAGGGAATCACCCTCTTCTACAATTCATCCTCCCGTAGATGGGGAATTGCTTTATTCCAACCACCCACCCAGGTAGTTTATTAACTTAGTAGAATTTCATTAGTTTTTGATACAAAACACATAGCATAGCATTTACCTATTCTACTAAGTTATCATATAGTTACTAGACACTTAGGAATATTCTAGGGTAATACTAAACAGGTCTAGCATAGCAATACTAATAAGCCTATCATGCAAATTTTCTAAGTAAAAGCTACAACAATGCATATATCAAAATAATAGGACGAAAAGTATGCAAGTGTGCCACTTGCCTTGGCAACAGGAGTGGCAGGAGTAGCAACCACCAAAGTCTTCGTGACTCTCCGAATAAACTAATAAATAAACAAGCCACACATAAACAAACAGAACAATAATAATCATACAAAAATAATAACAATACAACAAAAATATGCTATGCATGAAATGCAATTAAAATCATAAGAAAAAACATTAAACTAAGTTTTCTGGTTTGTAAAAATATGCATGAAGTCAAATGCAATTAAAAGAATTTTTAATATAAAGACAACATAAAACAATTTCCCAAAAAGGGAATAAACACTAAATAAATACTAATGCTAAAATAAATAACTACAAAAATATGGAATTGGTCTCTCTGGACAGAGGGCTTCAAAACTAAACTAACCCAATTGGATTTACTCAAAAAGCTATTTTTAAACTAAAGTTATGACAAACTTACTCAAATTTCACATTTGAAATTCAAATAAATTTAAACTTGTCAAAACAGAAAAATAAAACTCCAGAAAGATTCTACTGGTTCTAAGGATTTCAAATATATAAGAATATTTGAATTTGGCCAAACCAATAAAAAGATATGATAAATCTAAGGTGCAGGGGTTTTTCTGCAAAACAGACAGATTAAAAAAAAAGGAAAATCCTTCTCCACGCTGGCGCTGACTGGATCTGACGTGGCCTCCTCTGATTGGCTGCAACTGCTGACTGGATGCTGACGGCGCGCTGACTGGGCACTGACTGGACCGTACCGGTTCGGTTAAATAGAATAAAACGTGACCGTCAGATCTAGATCTGACGGTCTAGATCTAATCGACCAACACCTAGCGGCGCTAGGTCACCGGAGCGCACCGGCCGACGGCGGCGACGGATCGGCATGCCGTGTTCCGGCGAAGTAAAAGGGGGAGGGAGGGGGCTTTCTTTACCACTGGATGCAGGAGATCAAGGCGGGCTCGGTGGCGAGGTTGTGGACGTCGCGGTGCTTCGGTGCTCCTCCAATTGCTCGCCGGAGTTGACGGTGGCGACGGGTGGCCTCGGGCTTGGACGGAGACGTCGATCTGGGGCGCGTAAAAATTACAAGGCCATGTCAAAAGGGTACGCAAAGGACGAAATAAGATGAAAGGGAGGCAAGATAGGGCATGGGGTCATCGGCGTTCACAGGTAATGGGCGAGTTCGCCGTCGGTGGGTGGCGGAGCTCCTTGGACGATTCCGAGCAGCCTTGGGGCTCTCGGAGGGGGATTTTTGGGGCATATGGAAGAGGGAGAAGAAGGGGGTTAAATAGGTGAGCTCGGCCGTGTCGATCTTGGCCATAAAGGCACGAATTGAAGAGGGGAGATTTCGGCCGGAGCTTGCCATGTCGGGCGCGGAGATTGGGGAAGAAGATGGCGACGAGGTCGTCTTNCACCAGAGTATAATATATCTTATGCATCTTCCTCAGGTGTTGTTCCAAGCAAGTGTTTTCTCCATCTTAGTTGAAAGAAATTCATTCAGACATTCGAACCTTGCAATTCTAACTTGTGCTATGAACCTATATTTCAGTTCATCAACAATCTCAATTGCACTCAAGTTGTTGAGTTGTCTACTTAGGTAAGAATTCATGAAGGTGCACATCATCCACTCGACTTTCAAGTAGGTGGTCCTTTGTTGGAGCCACTCCATGTGATCCTCTTGACTTGCAGGAGCATTGGGTTCATCTTCTAAAGGTTCATCTAACACGTAGAGCTCAGCATTAGTGTGAAGGACTTCTCTCAGAAGCAGGTACCACTCGAAAAAGTTTGACCCATCGAGACGCAGCTCTTCGGCAACAAAAAGACGATCATAGTCGGCCATGATCTACAAGGATTTTGCAAAGACATTTTGTTAGGACTTTTTTTATGATAATTTTTGTTCAAATTAATAAAAATTACTACATGAACTCCCACTAAACTTAACATCTCTCTGGTTGTTTGGTGATACACGATCCAAATCCACTCCACCAAATCCGATCATCACGTGATAAGATGCAGCTTCAATGGTGAACAACTCAATGTTAATCATATCATTTATATGACTCATGTTTAACCTTTCGGTTCTGTGTTCCGAGGCCATGTCTGTACATGCTAGGCTCGTCAAGGAAACCGTAGCATTTCCGCATGTGTAAAACTGGCTTACACCCGTTGTATGTGGACGTAGAGTTTACCACACCCGATCATCACGTGGTGCTTCAAAACGACGAACTTTTTCAACAGTGCATACTAGGGGAGAACACTTTATTATCTTGATATTAACGTGAGAGATCACCTTATCATGCTACCGTCGTGATCAAATCAAAGCAAACAATAAGGTGCATAAAGGATAAACAGCACATGCAATTTATATTGTGACATGGTATAGCCTTTTCTTCCTATGCCTTTGATCTCCATATCCAAAACACCGACATGATCTCCATCATCACCAGCATGACGGCGCCGCCTCCATGGTTGCCATCACCAACTATTGCAACTACGACTATTGCTAATCTTAGCGATAAAGTAAAGTAATTACATGGTGATAATATCGGCACGCATGCCACATAAAATAATAGAAAACCATATGGATCCTACCGGTTGCCGTACTCATGGACATGCAAGTCATAAAAGATTACAAACATGATCATTGCATACATTATCACAAATCACATCTTGGCCATACCATATCACAAACCCTGCAAAAACAAGTTAGACGTACTCTAATTTGTTTGTGCAATTTTTACGTGGCTTCTATGGGTCATGAGATAGAACCGTTCTAATCTACGCAAAAACCACAACGGTGATGTAAAGTTGCTTATTTTATATCCTTTTGAAAGGCCTTCCGTTGAAGATCGCATCTCACTATAGCAAGAGAAACAGACACCCGCCAGCCACATGTGCAATACAAGTTACACATCAAGTGTGGAACCGGTCTCTCGTACGCGGACGAGTAAAGTTGGTCCGGGCCGCTTCAATCTCACCATACCGTCAAGATACAAAATGCACGTGGGAAGGTAGCAGCAAAAACATCAACGCCCACAACTCCTTGTGTTCTAATCGCACCAACATCTACGAATAGATCTAGGCTCTGATACCACTGAAGGGTTCGTTGCATAGAAAACAAAAAATTTCCTACGAAACAAGAAGAAGAAACCCAACGATCTAGATCTATTAGATGCAAGTAGCGAAGTGGAGATCGAATCTTTTACCCTTGAAGATTGAGCAAACGTTTTGTCGGTGCAGGGGTTGGCTAGTCGATCCCCGCAACTAGACTCGTCTAGTCGCGAGGAGATGTATTATCCTCGAGATCCAATCCGATGAAGCGCCGCACGAGCAGCACCTCCGCGTGATCCACACGTACGGCTCGATGTAGACTCCTCCTTCTTGATCCCACAAGCAAGGAGGAAGTGGTCCGTGAGATCCTAGCAGCACGACGGCGTGGTGGTGGAGATGGTGGAGTGTTCCCATGGGCAGGGCTTGATGTCTACTACACGCTTCTATTCTTGTAGACTTGTTGGGCCTCCAAGCGCAGAGGTTTGTAGGACTGCGGCAAATTTCCCTAAGTGAGTAACCCAAGGTTTATCGAATCCACGGGAGGTAGAGGTCAAAGATATCCCTCTCAAGCAACCCTGCAATTAAGATACAAGAAGTCTCTTGTGTCCCCAACACACCTAATACAATTGTCAGTTGTATAGGTGCACTAGTTCGGCGAAGAGATGGTAAAATGCAAGTGATATGGATGGTAAAAGGTGATTTTGTAATTCTGTAATAAAAATGGCAGCAAGCAAACAAGTGACAAAAGTGACAAAAACGGTGTATCAATGCTTGGAAACAAGGCCTAGACTTCATACTTTCACTAGTGACTACTCTCAACATCATTAACATAATTAAACACATGATAGTTCCCACAAAAATACATGCATGGTAGACGTTACTCGGAGATAATTCTTTTGTGGATCAAATAGGATGAGAATTGCGTAGGGCTACGAAAAGCACACCTTAAAGTTCGTATTTCACATCTATGGACACTTCATGCTGTCACTATCCACATCCAAAGTGTAGCGGACCTGCACTTAAAATTTGGCAAGATCCCTGTGTATAGTGCAAATCCCTGGATCGAATCATTTGCACACACAGTTTACGATGAATACCATAACATTGTATCAATTTATTACAAAAATGATCCAGACTTAAAATAATCCATTACAACTTTGCATAGCTCGAAGCTAGCATAAACAAAAATAACAGCGGAAGACTAAATATTATTGCATGGAGTCCCAATCTTCATGTAGCCACAGGCGAAACATGTTGGTTGCAGACTCGAAACCCCTAACGAAACCTCACTCATCGTCAGAACAACCTGATAAAAGATATCAACAAGGTGGGTCAGAACCATAAAATGGAACTGGCAAGTGACACTTTGTGGACTCATACTAGAACAACTCTAATAACCTATATGCATATTTGGCTTGTGGAGTTTGAAGGCTATTTTGCATAAAGCCAATTTTTTCCTATTCTTTCAAAACCAATTCTTTCTTTCCAAAACTTTAAGAGACATCCCTGGGCGCACCAGTGTCTCAAATCCCCCTTGTTCACCCATCAAAATTTTAACTTAGAGAAATTGGAATGTTGGGATCCTCCGTTGACGTCCTTGTTCAGCTGCTCAGAATTGTCCGTAACCGGGGACACGGCTATGATCATAGTTTTATACTCTCGAGAGTTTGTGGCACTTTCCCCACTAGACTCGATCAACCCATTCTGTCCTTCACCCTCATTTAGTGAAAAGGAAAGGAGAAGATCGAGACGAGACTTTTTCAGAAGTGTCTTCCCGTGGTACTACTAGCGAGATCACTGCCGTCCTATCCCTCTACATCATCAGATCTCACTGACCCAGGTCCACACAACTTACTCCGTCAAGACAGAGCCCATATGACTAGTGGCTGCACTGGAAGCAATCCTCACTTGGAGTAACTTCAAATCCCTTTGATCCTGGGTGGCTTTCCGCAAGTGTGATTCATCCTCCTAAGTCAGGGGACCACGTATGATCCTTCCTCCCAAAATAGGGAATCACCCTCTTCTACCATTCATCCTCCCATATATGGGGAATTGCTTTATTCCAACCACCCACCCAGGTAGTTTATTACTCAGTAGAATTTTCATTAGCTTTTGATACAAAACACATAGCATAGCATTTACCTATACTACTAAGTTATCATATAGGTACTAGACACTAAGGAATATTCTAGGGTAATACTAAACAGGTCTAGCATAGCAATACTAATAAGCCTATCATGCAAATTTTCTAAGTAAAAGCTACAACAATGCATATCAAAATAATAGGACGAACAGTATGCAAGTGTGCCACTTGCCTTGGCAACAGGAGTGGCAGGAGTAGCAACCACCAAAGTCTTCGTGACTCTCCGAATAAACTAATAAAATAAACAAGCCAAACATAAACAAACAGAACAACAATAATCATACAAAAATAATAACAATACAACAAAAATATGCTATGTATGAAATGCAATTAAAATCATAGGAAAAACATTAAACTAAGTTTTCTGGTTTTAGAAATATGCATGAAGTCAAAATGCAATTAAAACAATTTTTATTATAACAACAATACAAAACAATTCCCAAAAAGGGAATAAACACAAATTGAAAACTACTGTTAAATAACTAATTACAGAAAAAATATGGGGTTTGTCCTACTGGACAGAGGGTTTCAAAACTAAACTAACCCAATTGGATTTACTCAAAAAGCTATTTTTAAACTAGAGTTATGACAAATTTACTCAAATTTCACATTTGAAATTCAAATAAATTTAAACTTGTCAAAATAGAAAACTAAAGTGCCAGAAAGATTCTACAGGTTCTAAGGATTTCAAATATATAAAAATATTTGAATTTGGCCGAACAGATAAAAAGTTATGATAATTCTAAGTTGCAGGGGCTTTTCTGCAAAATAAACAGATTAAAATAAAACCAGAAAATCTACTCCACGCTGGCGCTGACTGGATCTGACTTGGCGGCTTCTGATTGGCTGGGGGTGCTGACTGTGTGCTGACTGTGCACGCTGACTGGACCGTACCGGTTCGTTTAAATAGATCTAATCTTGGCCGTTCAAAATAGATCTAACGGCCTCAGATCTAGGGTTTCAGTGGGCGGCTGCCGGAGTTGCTCCGGTGACCCAACCGTGGCGGCGACATGGCCGGCGTCGCGCGTTCCGGCGAAAAGAGGAAGAGAGGGAGAGGGGTTTCGTTACCAAGGGATGCAGGACGTCGAGGAGAACTCGGTGGCGCGGTGGTCGACGTCTAGGAGCTCCGGTTCGCCGGAAATTCCTCGCCGGACTTGGCTCCCGCGGCGGTGGTCGTCGGGCGAGCACGGAGGCGTCGATCTGGGGTGCACAAAAATGACGCGCTTTGTCAAAAAGGTGTGCAAGGCTACGGGAATGCGAAAGAAAGTGAAGAGGGAGTGCGGGGTCGACGGAGTACGCCAGAAATGAGGAATCTCGCCGGCGGTGGCAGCGGAACGTCAAGCTTCGAGCTAGGCGGCCTGGTGTCTCTTGGTGGGGTATTTCGGGGGCAATCGAGAGAGGAGAGGGAGGGCTACTTATAGCGGGGCTTGGCGAGATCAACGGCGCATTGAAGCGGCCGGAATCAAGTCGGGAAGATTCGGTCGCCGCGAGTTCATCACGGGCGGGATTTGGGGCGAAAACGACGACGCTGACGTGGGCTGACAGGTGGGGCCGTGGTGGCAGTGAGAGGGGCGCGCGAAGGGGTACCGGGCTGCTAGCGGGCTGCTGCCGGGGACGGTGTTGGGCCGCGGCTGGGCTGGCTTTGGCTAGCTCGGCCGTGGTGGCCCTTTTCCAAATTTTTTTGTTCCTTTTTCCTTTTCTATTTTTCTGTTTTCAGAAAAACAAATAACTTTTGGAATAATAGTTCAAACTGATTCAAACCAATTCGAATAATTTTGTAAAATCAAAATAATCCTTTTTAAATACTTTGAAACCTCTTTCCATAATATTTTATTTTTAAATAAAATCAATTATGTAATAATTGCATAATTGACACCTTTAGGTTAAAATAACAAATAGGCTTTTATAAAATCTTTTTGAACTCAAATAAAATCCAAGAAATAATATGAGTAGCATCATGTAATACAAACCATGACAAACTCATTTTTTATTACTTTTACACAAATTAAATTACCAAAATACCCTTGGGCATTCAAATGGTAATTGCCATTTCATAATATAAGAAAATAAATTTTTATTCTTTTGAAAACTTCATAAAACCAGGAGCACAATGCACAAATGCAGTGAAAACATGAATGCCATGCTTGTTTTGAAAATTTTCAAAACACAGAAGTGTATTTTTCAAAAAGTTTTTGATTTTTCAGAATTTGAAAAAAAAAACTTGGGATGTTACAGACTACCACCCTTAAAAGGAATCTCGTCCCGAGATTCGAAGAGGCTAGAAAGAAAGAAGGTTTTGGGATCTCCGGGTTTAGGCAACTGGGTGGGCTACCACCCTTAAAATAAACTTTTGTAGGCAGTCTTGAGGTGGCTCTCCTTTTTGTCGAGGTTGGAATGCGGGTGAGACATCTGGTTTGGTTTTAACGGGGATGAGTAGAGATAGACAGATCTAAAGGAAATACTCCTACCCAAAAACAGCAGATCATGGCAAATCATCTTACAAACAACATCTAGCAAACATCACACATCAAAAACACTAAACTTAAAACAAACTTTCGATAAAAGCCGATCTAATTGTTTGGAAACAAATCACACCAAGGTTTTGCAAAACAAAAGCGATGGTACTGCCATACCACAAGTTGGTAGGTCAATACGAAGACTCAAGATCGTCTAATGAATTATTAAGGTCGGGTGGGCAACTACTCGTCCTTGATCCTGCTAAGGAACTCGGTGGCGGCTCTGATCTTGCGGCGCTTCTGGCTTGAACTCCCCTCGGCTGTCTCCTGCACAAGACGGGCACTCTGCTCCTGTAATGCAGCTATAAGAGACTCCTGGCGCTCGACCTTGTTCTTCAGCTTCAGGTTCTCTCTCTCCAGCTTCTGGTTAGCCTCCATGAGTTTCTTCTTCTCGAAGTCCTTCCATGCTGCTAACTCTTCTGCAATCGCAATCACCTCCTTCTGCTTCTCGATCAACTCCTTGGCTCGATCCACGCTCGTCATCTCGGCGCGGAGTACAGTTTCGGTCCTGTGGGCTACCACCTCCAGATCCTCTAAGTGTAACTCCATCGCTCTCATTTTCTTGCGATCCTCATCACTCCAGTACGGTAGTCCATTGGCATTACGTCTACCAAATTCCCGGTAGATGGAGTTCAGGGGCAACATCTCGTAGTACTTCGCGCAAATGCGTGACAGGATCTCACGCGTAGCCAACAGAAGTCCTGTCTCCCAGGTAGTGTAGACCTTAGTGTAGAGAATGGGCTCGGTAGGTGTCCCAATGGCACGAGGTAGGACATGTGTCTCAATCTCCCAGCGATGGACATTGGGTATGTTCGAAGGTATCATCCTGCCCCTGAAGATAGGAGGAACAAGGCCCACCACTCTGCAGACTCCCGTCAGTTGTCTCCCGAACATAGTGGCCTCATTGTCACTCGGAGTGCTCACGCGGGTGAAAATGACCATCTACAAAGATTTATGAAAAACAAGATTAGAACAAGTGTTACGAGTCAAAAAGCAAACTGTAAGAACAAAGTGTAAAACTTTTATAGTTGTATAAAATAGTTTTTTGCTCCTAAGGCCGACCTAATTCTATCCAAACCTAGGGTTTCGACCTACAGGCAACACAGGGCTCTGATACCATCTGTAGCGGACCTGCACTTAAAATTTGGCAAGATCCCTGTGTATAGTGCAAATCCCTGGATCGAATCATTTGCACACACAGTTTACGATGAATACCATAACATTGTATCAATTTATTACAAAAATGATCCAGACTTAAAATAATCCATTACAACTTTGCATAGCTCGAAGCTAGCATAAACAAAAATAACAGCGGAAGACTAAATATTATTGCATGGAGTCCCAATCTTCATGTAGCCACAGGCGAAACATGTTGGTTGCAGACTCGAAACCCCTAACGAAACCTCACTCATCGTCAGAACAACCTGATAAAAGATATCAACAAGGTGGGTCAGAACCATAAAATGGAACTGGCAAGTGACACTTTGTGGACTCATACTAGAACAACTCTAATAACCTATATGCATATTTGGCTTGTGGAGTTTGAAGGCTATTTTGCATAAAGCCAATTTTTTCCTATTCTTTCAAAACCAATTCTTTCTTTCCAAAACTTTAAGAGACATCCCTGGGCGCACCAGTGTCTCAAATCCCCCTTGTTCACCCATCAAAATTTTAACTTAGAGAAATTGGAATGTTGGGATCCTCCGTTGACGTCCTTGTTCAGCTGCTCAGAATTGTCCGTAACCGGGGACACGGCTATGATCATAGTTTTATACTCTCGAGAGTTTGTGGCACTTTCCCCACTAGACTCGATCAACCCATTCTGTCCTTCACCCTCATTTAGTGAAAAGGAAAGGAGAAGATCGAGACGAGACTTTTTCAGAAGTGTCTTCCCGTGGTACTACTAGCGAGATCACTGCCGTCCTATCCCTCTACATCATCAGATCTCACTGACCCAGGTCCACACAACTTACTCCGTCAAGACAGAGCCCATATGACTAGTGGCTGCACTGGAAGCAATCCTCACTTGGAGTAACTTCAAATCCCTTTGATCCTGGGTGGCTTTCCGCAAGTGTGATTCATCCTCCTAAGTCAGGGGACCACGTATGATCCTTCCTCCCAAAATAGGGAATCACCCTCTTCTACCATTCATCCTCCCATATATGGGGAATTGCTTTATTCCAACCACCCACCCAGGTAGTTTATTACTCAGTAGAATTTTCATTAGCTTTTGATACAAAACACATAGCATAGCATTTACCTATACTACTAAGTTA
Source organism: Puccinellia tenuiflora (assembly GCA_012064385.1). Lineage (NCBI taxonomy): Eukaryota > Viridiplantae > Streptophyta > Magnoliopsida > Poales > Poaceae > Puccinellia > Puccinellia tenuiflora. Next base: position 47,131 of record QRDG01000676.1, read on the forward strand.
TCATATAGGTACTAGACACTAAGGAATATTCTAGGGTAATACTAAACAGGTCTAGCATAGCAATACTAATAAGCCTATCATGCAAATTTTCTAAGTAAAAGCTACAACAATGCATATCAAAATAATAGGACGAACAGTATGCAAGTGTGCCACTTGCCTTGGCAACAGGAGTGGCAGGAGTAGCAACCACCAAAGTCTTCGTGACTCTCCGAATAAACTAATAAAATAAACAAGCCACACATAAACAAACAGAACAACAATAATCATACAAAAATAATAACAATACAACAAAAATATGCTATGTATGAAATGCAATTAAAATCATAGGAAAAACATTAAACTAAGTTTTCTGGTTTTAGAAATATGCATGAAGTCAAAATGCAATTAAAACAATTTTTATTATAACAACAATACAAAACAATTCCCAAAAAGGGAATAAACACAAATTGAAAACTACTGTTAAATAACTAATTACAGAAAAAAAATATGGGGTTTTGTCCTACTGGACAGAGGGTTTCAAAACTAAACTAACCCAATTGGATTTACTCAAAAAGCTATTTTTAAACTAGAGTTATGACAAATTTACTCAAATTTCACATTTGAAATTCAAATAAATTTAAACTTGTCAAAATAGAAAACTAAAGTGCCAGAAAGATTCTACAGGTTCTAAGGATTTCAAATATATAAAAATATTTGAATTTGGCCGAACAGATAAAAAGTTATGATAATTCTAAGTTGCAGGGGCTTTTCTGCAAAATAAACAGATTAAAATAAAACCAGAAAATCCTACTCCACGCTGGCGCTGACTGGATCTGACTTGGCGGCTTCTGATTGGCTGGGGGTGCTGACTGTGTGCTGACTGTGCACGCTGACTGGACCGTACCGGTTCGTTTAAATAGATCTAATCTTGGCCGTTCAAAATAGATCTAACGGCCTCAGATCTAGGGTTTCAGTGGGCGGCTGCCGGAGTTGCTCCGGTGACCCAACCGTGGCGGCGACATGGCCGGCGTCGCGCGTTCCGGCGAAAAGAGGAAGAGAGGGAGAGGGGTTTCGTTACCAAGGGATGCAGGACGTCGAGGAGAACTCGGTGGCGCGGTGGTCGACGTCTAGGAGCTCCGGTTCGCCGGAAATTCCTCGCCGGACTTGGCTCCCGCGGCGGTGGTCGTCGGGCGAGCACGGAGGCGTCGATCTGGGGTGCACAAAAATGACGCGCTTTGTCAAAAAGGTGTGCAAGGCTACGGGAATGCGAAAGAAAGTGAAGAGGGAGTGCGGGGTCGACGGAGTACGCCAGAAATGAGGAATCTCGCCGGCGGTGGCAGCGGAACGTCAAGCTTCGAGCTAGGCGGCCTGGTGTCTCTTGGTGGGGTATTTCGGGGGCAATCGAGAGAGGAGAGGGAGGGCTACTTATAGCGGGGCTTGGCGAGATCAACGGCGCATTGAAGCGGCCGGAATCAAGTCGGGAAGATTCGGTCGCCGCGAGTTCATCACGGGCGGGATTTGGGGCGAAAACGACGACGCTGACGTGGGCTGACAGGTGGGGCCGTGGTGGCAGTGAGAGGGGCGCGCGAAGGGGTACCGGGCTGCTAGCGGGCTGCTGCCGGGGACGGTGTTGGGCCGCGGCTGGGCTGGCTTTGGCTAGCTCGGCCGTGGTGGCCCTTTTCCAAATTTTTTTGTTCCTTTTTCCTTTTCTATTTTTCTGTTTTCAGAAAAACAAATAACTTTTGGAATAATAGTTCAAACTGATTCAAACCAATTCGAATAATTTTGTAAAATCAAAATAATCCTTTTTAAATACTTTGAAACCTCTTTCCATAATATTTTATTTTTAAATAAAATCAATTATGTAATAATTGCATAATTGACACCTTTAGGTTAAAATAACAAATAGGCTTTTATAAAATCTTTTTGAACTCAAATAAAATCCAGGAAAATAATATGAGTAGCATCATGTAATACAAACCATGACAAACTCATTTTTTTATTACTTTTACACAAATTAAATTACCAAAATACCCTTGGGCATTCAAATGGTAATTGCCATTTCATAATATAAGAAAATAAATTTTTATTCTTTTGAAAACTTCATAAAACCAGGAGCACAATGCACAAATGCAGTGAAAACATGAATGCCATGCTTGTTTTGAAAATTTTCAAAACACAGAAGTGTATTTTTCAAAAAGTTTTTGATTTTTTTGATTTTTCAGAATTTGAAAAAAAACTTGGGATGTTACAGACTACCACCCTTAAAAGGAATCTCGTCCCGAGATTCGAAGAGGCTAGAAAGAAAGAAGGTTTTGGGATCTCCGGGTTTAGGCAACTGGGTGGGCTACCACCCTTAAAATAAACTTTTGTAGGCAGTCTTGAGGTGGCTCTCCTTTTTGTCGAGGTTGGAATGCGGGTGAGACATCTGGTTTGGTTTTAACGGGGATGAGTAGAGATAGACAGATCTAAAGGAAATACTCCTACCCAAAAACAGCAGATCATGGCAAATCATCTTACAAACAACATCTAGCAAACATCACACATCAAAAACACTAAACTTAAAACAAACTTTCGATAAAAGCCGATCTAATTGTTTGGAAACAAATCACACCAAGGTTTTGCAAAACAAAAGCGATGGTACTGCCATACCACAAGTTGGTAGGTCAATACGAAGACTCAAGATCGTCTAATGAATTATTAAGGTCGGGTGGGCAACTACTCGTCCTTGATCCTGCTAAGGAACTCGGTGGCGGCTCTGATCTTGCGGCGCTTCTGGCTTGAACTCCCCTCGGCTGTCTCCTGCACAAGACGGGCACTCTGCTCCTGTAATGCAGCTATAAGAGACTCCTGGCGCTCGACCTTGTTCTTCAGCTTCAGGTTCTCTCTCCTCCAGCTTCTGGTTAGCCTCCATGAGTTTCTTCTTCTCGAAGTCCTTCCATGCTGCTAACTCTTCTGCAATCGCAATCACCTCCTTCTGCTTCTCGATCAACTCCTTGGCTCGATCCACGCTCCTCATCTCGGCGCGGAGTACAGTTTCGGTCCTGTGGGCTACCACCTCCAGATCCTCTAAGTGTAACTCCATCGCTCTCATTTTCTTGCGATCCTCATCACTCCAGTACGGTAGTCCATTGGCATTACGTCTACCAAATTCCCGGTAGATGGAGTTCAGGGGCAACATCTCGTAGTACTTCGCGCAAATGCGTGACAGGATCTCACGTGTAGCCAACAGAAGTCCTGTCTCCCAGGTAGTGTAGACCTTAGTGTAGAGAATGGGCTCGGTAGGTGTCCCAATGGCACGAGGTAGGACATGTGTCTCAATCTCCCAGCGATGGACATTGGGTATGTTCGAAGGTATCATCCTGCCCCTGAAGATAGGAGGAACAAGGCCCACTACTCTGCAGACTCCCGTCAGTTGTCTCCCGAACATAGTGGCCTCATTGTCACTCGGAGTGCTCACGCGGGTGAAAATGACCATCTACAAAGATTTATGAAAAACAAGATTAGAACAAGTGTTACGAGTCAAAAAGCAAACTGTAAGAACAAAGTGTAAAACTTTTTATAGTTGTATAAAATAGTTTTTTGCTCCTAAGGCCGACCTAATTCTATCCAAACCTAGGGTTTCGACCTACAGGCAACACAGTCGCTCTGATACCATCTGTAGCGGACCTGCACTTAAAATTTGGCAAGATCCCTGTGTATAGTGCAAATCCCTGGATCGAATCATTTGCACACACAGTTTACGATGAATACCATAACATTGTATCAATTTATTACAAAAATGATCCAGACTTAAAATAATCCATTACAACTTTGCATAGCTCGAAGCTAGCATAAACAAAAATAACAGCGGAAGACTAAATATTATTGCATGGAGTCCCAATCTTCATGTAGCCACAGGCGAAACATGTTGGTTGCAGACTCGAAACCCCTAACGAAACCTCACTCATCGTCAGAACAACCTGATAAAAGATATCAACAAGGTGGGTCAGAACCATAAAATGGAACTGGCAAGTGACACTTTGTGGACTCATACTAGAACAACTCTAATAACCTATATGCATATTTGGCTTGTGGAGTTTGAAGGCTATTTTGCATAAAGCCAATTTTATCCTATTCTTTCAAAACCAATTCTTTCTTTCCAAAACTTTAAGAGACATCCCTGGGCGCACCAGTGTCTCAAATCCCCCTTGTTCACCCATCAAATTTTAACTTAGAGAAATTGGAATGTTGGGATCCTCCGTTGACGTCCTTGTTCAGCTGCTCAGAATTGTCCGTAACCGGGGACACGGCTATGATCATAGTTTTATACTCTCGAGAGTTTGTGGCACTTTCCCCACTAGACTCGATCAACCCATTCTGTCCTTCACCCTCATTTAGTGAAAAGGAAAGGAGAAGATCGAGACGAGACTTTTTCAGAAGTGTCTTCCCGTGGTACTACTAGCGAGATCACTGCCGTCCTATCCCTCTACATCATCAGATCTCACTGACCCAGGTCCACACAACTTACTCCGTCAAGACAGAGCCCATATGACTAGTGGCTGCACTGGAAGCAATCCTCACTTGGAGTAACTTCAAATCCCTTTGATCCTGGGTGGCTTTCCGCAAGTGTGATTCATCCTCCTAAGTCAGGGGACCACGTATGATCCTTCCTCCCAAAATAGGGAATCACCCTCTTCTACCATTCATCCTCCCATATATGGGGAATTGCTTTATTCCAACCACCCACCCAGGTAGTTTATTACTTAGTAGAATTTTCATTAGCTTTTGATACAAAACACATAGCATAGCATTTACCTATACTACTAAGTTATCATATAGGTACTAGACACTAAGGAATATTCTAGGGTAATACTAAACAGGTCTAGCATAGCAATACTAATAAGCCTATCATGCAAATTTTCTAAGTAAAAGCTACAACAATGCATATCAAAATAATAGGACGAACAGTATGCAAGTGTGCCACTTGCCTTGGCAACAGGAGTGGCAGGAGTAGCAACCACCAAAGTCTTCGTGACTCTCCGAATAAACTAATAAAATAAACAAGCCACACATAAACAAACAAAACAACAATAATCATACAAAAATAATAACAATACAACAAAAATATGCTATGTATGAAATGCAATTAAAATCATTGGAAAAACATTAAACTAAGTTTTCTGGTTTTAGAAATATGCATGAAGTCAAAATGCAATTAAAACAATTTTTATTATAACAACAATACAAAACAATTCCCAAAAAGGGAATAAACACAAATTGAAATACTACTGTTAAATAACTAATTACAGAAAAATATGGGGTTTGTCCTACTGGACAGAGGGTTTCAAAACTAAACTAACCCAATTGGATTTACTCAAAAAGCTATTTTTAAACTAGAGTTATGACAAATTTACTCAAATTTCACATTTGAAATTCAAATAAATTTAAACTTGTCAAAATAGAAAACTAAAGTGCCAGAAAGATTCTACAGGTTCTAAGGATTTCAAATATATAAAAATATTTGAATTGGCCGAACAGATAAAAAGTTATGATAATTCTAAGTTGCAGGGGCTTTTCTGCAAAATAAACAGATTAAATAAAACCAGAAAATCTACTCCACGCTGGCGCTGACTGGATCTGACTTGGCGGCTTCTGATTGGCTGGGGGTGCTGACTGTGTGCTGACTGTGCACGCTGACTGGACCGTACCGGTTCGTTTAAATAGATCTAATCTTGGCCGTTCAAAATAGATCTAACGGCCTCAGATCTAGGGTTTCAGTGGGCGGCTGCCGGAGTTGCTCCGGTGACCCAACCGTGGCGGCGACATGGCCGGCGTCGCGCGTTCCGGCGAAAAGAGGAAGAGAGGGAGAGGGGTTTCGTTACCAAGGGATGCAGGACGTCGAGGAGAACTCGGTGGCGCGGTGGTCGACGTCTAGGAGCTCCGGTTCGCCGGAAATTCCTCGCCGGACTTGCTCCCGCGGCGGTGGTCGTCGGGCGAGCACGGAGGCGTCGATCTGGGGTGCACAAAAATGACGCGCTTTGTCAAAAGGTGTGCAAGGCTACGGGAATGCGAAAGAAAGTGAAGAGGGAGTGCGGGGTCGACGGAGTACGCCAGAAATGAGGAATCTCGCCGGCGGTGGCAGCGGAACGTCAAGCTTCGAGCTAGGCGGCCTGGTGTCTCTTGGTGGGGTATTTCGGGGGCAATCGAGAGAGGAGAGGGAGGGCTTACTTATAGCGGGGCTTGGCGAGATCAACGGCGCATTGAAGCGGCCGGAATCAAGTCGGGAAGATTCGGTCGCCGCGAGTTCATCACGGGCGGGATTTGGGGCGAAAACGACGACGCTGACGTGGGCTGACAGGTGGGGCCGTGGTGGCAGTGAGAGGGGCGCGCGAAGGGGGGGTACCGGGCTGCTAGCGGGCTGCTGCCGGGGACGGTGTTGGGCCGCGGCTGGGCTGGCTTTGGCTAGCTCGGCCGTGGTGGCCCTTTTCCAAATTTGTTTGTTCCTTTTTCCTTTTCTATTTTTCTGTTTTCAGAAATACAATAACTTTTGGAATAGAGCTTCAAATTGATTCAAATAAATTTGAATAATTTTGTAAAAATCAAAATAAGTCCTTTTTAATACTTTGAAACCTCTTTCCATAATATTTTATTTTTAAATAAAATCAATTATGTAATAATTGCATAATTGACACCTTTAGGTTAAAATAACAAATAGGCTTTTATAAAATCTTTTTGAACTCAAATAAAATCCAAGAAATAATATGAGTAGCATCATGTAATACAAACCATGACAAACTCATTTTTTATTACTTTTACACAAATTAAATTACCAAAATACCCTTGGGCATTCAAATGGTAATTGCCATTTCATAATATAAGAAAATAAATTTTTATTCTTTTGAAAACTTCATAAAACCAGGAGCACAATGCACAAATGCAGTGAAAACATGAATGCCATGCTTGTTTTGAAAATTTTCAAAACACAGAAGTGTATTTTTCAAAAGTTTTTGATTTTTCAGAATTTGAAAAAAACTTGGGATGTTACAGACTACCACCCTTAAAAGGAATCTCGTCCCGAGATTCGAAGAGGCTAGAAAGAAAGAAGGTTTTGGGATCTCCGGGTTTAGGCAACTGGGTGGGCTACCACCCTTAAAATAAACTTTTGTAGGCAGTCTTGAGGTGGCTCTCCTTTTTGTCGAGGTTGGAATGCGGGTGAGACATCTGGTTGGTTTTAACGGGGATGAGTAGAGATAGACAGATCTAAAGGAAATACTCCTACCCAAAAACAGCAGATCATGGCAAATCATCTTACAAACAACATCTAGCAAACATCACACATCAAAAACACTAAACTTAAAACAAACTTTCGATAAAAGCCGATCTAATTGTTTGGAAACAAATCACACCAAGGTTTTGCAAAACAAAAGCGATGGTACTGCCATACCACAAGTTGGTAGGTCAATACGAAGACTCAAGATCGTCTAATGAATTATTAAGGTCGGGTGGGCAACTACTCGTCCTTGATCCTGCTAAGGAACTCGGTGGCGGCTCTGATCTTGCGGCGCTTCTGGCTTGAACTCCCCTCGGCTGTCTCCTGCACAAGACGGGCACTCTGCTCCTGTAATGCAGCTATAAGAGACTCCTGGCGCTCGACCTTGTTCTTCAGCTTCAGGTTCTCTCTCTCCAGCTTCTGGTTAGCCTCCATGAGTTTCTTCTTCTCGAAGTCCTTCCATGCTGCTAACTCTTCTGCAATCGCAATCACCTCCTTCTGCTTCTCGATCAACTCCTTGGCTCGATCCACGCTCCTCATCTCGGCGCGGAGTACAGTTTCGGTCCTGTGGGCTACCACCTCCAGATCCTCTAAGTGTAACTCCATCGCTCTCATTTTCTTGCGATCCTCATCACTCCAGTACGGTAGTCCATTGGCATTACGTCTACCAAATTCCCGGTAGATGGAGTTCAGGGGCAACATCTCGTAGTACTTCGCGCAAATGCGTGACAGGATCTCACGCGTAGCCAACAGAAGTCCTGTCTCCCAGGTAGTGTAGACCTTAGTGTAGAGAATGGGCTCGGTAGGTGTCCCAATGGCACGAGGTAGGACATGTGTCTCAATCTCCCAGCGATGGACATTGGGTATGTTCGAAGGTATCATCCTGCCCCTGAAGATAGGAGGAACAAGGCCCACCACTCTGCAGACTCCCGTCAGTTGTCTCCCGAACATAGTGGCCTCATTGTCACTCGGAGTGCTCACGCGGGTGAAAATGACCATCTACAAAGATTTATGAAAAACAAGATTAGAACAAGTGTTACGAGTCAAAAAGCAAACTGTAAGAACAAAGTGTAAAACTTTTTATAGTTGTATAAAATAGTTTTTTGCTCCTAAGGCCGACCTAATTCTATCCAAACCTAGGGTTTCGACCTACAGGCAACACAGGGCTCTGATACCATCTGTAGCGGACCTGCACTTAAAATTTGGCAAGATCCCTGTGTATAGTGCAAATCCCTGGATCGAATCATTTGCACACACAGTTTACGATGAATACCATAACATTGTATCAATTTATTACAAAAATGATCCAGACTTAAAATAATCCATTACAACTTTGCATAGCTCGAAGCTAGCATAAACAAAAATAACAGCGGAAGACTAAATATTATTGCATGGAGTCCCAATCTTCATGTAGCCACAGGCGAAACATGTTGGTTGCAGACTCGAAACCCCTAACGAAACCTCACTCATCGTCAGAACAACCTGATAAAAGATATCAACAAGGTGGGTCAGAACCATAAAATGGAACTGGCAAGTGACACTTTGTGGACTCATACTAGAACAACTCTAATAACCTATATGCATATTTGGCTTGTGGAGTTTGAAGGCTATTTTGCATAAAGCCAATTTTTTCCTATTCTTTCAAAACCAATTCTTTCTTTCCAAAACTTTAAGAGACATCCCTGGGCGCACCAGTGTCTCAAATCCCCCTTGTTCACCCATCAAAATTTTAACTTAGAGAAATTGGAATGTTGGGATCCTCCGTTGACGTCCTTGTTCAGCTGCTCAGAATTGTCCGTAACCGGGGACACGGCTATGATCATAGTTTTATACTCTCGAGAGTTTGTGGCACTTTCCCCACTAGACTCGATCAACCCATTCTGTCCTTCACCCTCATTTAGTGAAAAGGAAAGGAGAAGATCGAGACGAGACTTTTTCAGAAGTGTCTTCCCGTGGTACTACTAGCGAGATCACTGCCGTCCTATCCCTCTACATCATCAGATCTCACTGACCCAGGTCCACACAACTTACTCCGTCAAGACAGAGCCCATATGACTAGTGGCTGCACTGGAAGCAATCCTCACTTGGAGTAACTTCAAATCCCTTTGATCCTGGGTGGCTTTCCGCAAGTGTGATTCATCCTCCTAAGTCAGGGGACCACGTATGATCCTTCCTCCCAAAATAGGGAATCACCCTCTTCTACCATTCATCCTCCCATATATGGGGAATTGCTTTATTCCAACCACCCACCCAGGTAGTTTATTACTCAGTAGAATTTTCATTAGCTTTTGATACAAAACACATAGCATAGCATTTACCTATACTACTAAGTTATCATATAGGTACTAGACACTAAGGAATATTCTAGGGTAATACTAAACAGGTCTAGCATAGCAATACTAATAAGCCTATCATGCAAATTTTCTAAGTAAAAGCTACAACAATGCATATCAAAATAATAGGACGAACAGTATGCAAGTGTGCCACTTGCCTTGGCAACAGGAGTGGCAGGAGTAGCAACCACCAAAGTCTTCGTGACTCTCCGAATAAACTAATAAAATAAACAAGCCACACATAAACAAACAGAACAACAATAATCATACAAAAATAATAACAATACAACAAAAATATGCTATGTATGAAATGCAATTAAAATCATAGGAAAAACATTAAACTAAGTTTTCTGGTTTTAGAAATATGCATGAAGTCAAAATGCAATTAAAACAATTTTTATTATAACAACAATACAAAACAATTCCCAAAAAGGGAATAAACACAAATTGAAAACTACTGTTAAATAACTAATTACAGAAAAAAATATGGGGTTTGTCCTACTGGACAGAGGGTTTCAAAACTAAACTAACCCAATTGGATTTACTCAAAAAGCTATTTTTAAACTAGAGTTATGACAAATTTACTCAAATTTCACATTTGAAATTCAAATAAATTTAAACTTGTCAAAATAGAAAACTAAAGTGCCAGAAAGATTCTACAGGTTCTAAGGATTTCAAATATATAAAAATATTTGAATTTGGCCGAACAGATAAAAAGTTATGATAATTCTAAGTTGCAGGGGCTTTTCTGCAAAATAAACAGATTAAAATAAAACCAGAAAATCTACTCCACGCTGGCGCTGACTGGATCTGACTTGGCGGCTTCTGATTGGCTGGGGGTGCTGACTGTGTGCTGACTGTGCACGCTGACTGGACCGTACCGGTTCGTTTAAATAGATCTAATCTTGGCCGTTCAAAATAGATCTAACGGCCTCAGATCTAGGGTTTCAGTGGGCGGCTGCCGGAGTTGCTCCGGTGACCCAACCGTGGCGGCGACATGGCCGGCGTCGCGCGTTCCGGCGAAAAGAGGAAGAGAGGGAGAGGGGTTTCGTTACCAAGGGATGCAGGACGTCGAGGAGAACTCGGTGGCGCGGTGGTCGACGTCTAGGAGCTCCGGTTCGCCGGAAATTCCTCGCCGGACTTGGCTCCCGCGGCGGTGGTCGTCGGGCGAGCACGGAGGCGTCGATCTGGGGTGCACAAAAATGACGCGCTTTGTCAAAAAGGTGTGCAAGGCTACGGGAATGCGAAAGAAAGTGAAGAGGGAGTGCGGGGTCGACGGAGTACGCCAGAAATGAGGAATCTCGCCGGCGGTGGCAGCGGAACGTCGAGCTTCGAGCTAGGCGGCCTGGTGTCTCTTGGTGGGGTATTTCGGGGGCAATCGAGAGAGGAGAGGGAGGGCTACTTATAGCGGGGCTTGGCGAGATCAACGGCGCATTGAAGCGGCCGGAATCAAGTCGGGAAGATTCGGTCGCCGCGAGTTCATCACGGGCGGGATTTGGGGCGAAAACGACGACGCTGACGTGGGCTGACAGGTGGGGCCGTGGTGGCAGTGAGAGGGGCGCGCGAAGGGGTACCGGGCTGCTAGCGGGCTGCTGCCGGGGACGGTGTTGGGCCGCGGCTGGGCTGGCTTTGGCTAGCTCGGCCGTGGTGGCCCTTTTCCATATTTTTTTTGTTCCTTTTTCCTTTTCTATTTTTCTGTTTTCAGAAAAACAAATAACTTTTGGAATAATAGTTCAAACTGATTCAAACCAATTCGAATAATTTTGTAAAATCAAAATAATCCTTTTTAAATACTTTGAAACCTCTTTCCATAATATTTTATTTTTAAATAAAATCAATTATGTAATAATTGCATAATTGACACCTTTAGGTTAAAATAACAAATAGGCTTTTATAAAATCTTTTTGAACTCAAATAAAATCCAGGAAAATAATATGAGTAGCATCATGTAATACAAACCATGACAAACTCATTTTTTATTACTTTTACACAAATTAAATTACCAAAATACCCTTGGGCATTCAAATGGTAATTGCCATTTCATAATATAAGAAAATAAATTTTTATTCTTTTGAAAACTTCATAAAACCAGGAGCACAATGCACAAATGCAGTGAAAACATGAATGCCATGCTTGTTTTGAAAATTTTCAAAACACAGAAGTGTATTTTTCAAAAAGTTTTTGATTTTTCAGAATTTGAAAAAAAAACTTAGGATGTTACACAAAGATAGTACTAACAAACACCACAACCTATTTCTTGAATAGTCTCTTTCCTCAATAACACAAGCATCAAGAAACCTCATGATCTATTCAATCCAACAAATAAAGAACAAACTCATGATGAAGATCCTTCCAATCTATTATCCATAGAGTCACACACGGCACCCATCCTGTCACCAAGGTACCATGATCACAACGGTGGCTCCGGAAATTGTACTAAATAACACCACTTGAGCAACATCATATCCATTACACATAGGGAAATATCATGTATTCAACTACACTAACAAAGCTCATGATCACAACGAAGATCACATCATGGGAGAGAGAGATAACCACATAGCTACTTGTATAGGCCTCAGCCCCGGTGAGGGACTACTCCCTCCTCATCGCGGGAAGCAGCGGTGTCGATGGAGATGGCTCCGGCGGTCGATCCCCCTCCCGGCAGGGTGCTGGAACAGGACCTTCTGAACCCCCGAAACTTGTCGGCGATGGCGGCGGAGCTCTGTTGCGTATTTGGGAAAATCCTTCGGGGGTTAGGGTTTTTTCGTCGGGGATGATTTTATAGGCGTCGGAGGCGGCCGAGGGGGTGCCCACAGGGCAGGGGCGGGTCCCACCCGCGGGATGCCCTAGGGCCGCGGCAGGGGGCCGCCCCTGGCCTGTGGGTGGCCCCCCAGGTCGCCCTTTTGGCTCCGGTCTTCATTTGTCCAATAAAAAATCCCCGTAAATTTTTGTCCAATTCCGAGAATATTTCCAGAAGTAACTTTCTGCAACAAAAACATGACAAAAACAGGGAACTGGCACTGGGCATCTTGTCAATAGGTTAGTCCGACAAAATGCATAAAAATGATGTAATATGATAGTAAAAACATGTGACAACATCACAAAACTAGCATGGATCAATCAAAAATAATAGATACGTTTGACACGTATCAGGGCTTCGCCAAGCCACACGCGAGGGAGAGAGAGGAGGGACAGGGGGGTGATGCGGCTAGGGCTTGGAGTGTCCTCCTATGCCGCACCCCCTCACCTTTATATGGGTGGAGGGCAAGGGCAAGGGGGTGCGCCCCAACCCTAGGGCCGGCCGTCTTGGGGAGGCCTTGCACCCCAAGGCACCTTCCCTTCTAGAAGGGGGCGGCGACCAAGGGTGGGACTTCGCTCCCAAGCCGAGTCCCACTAGGGTTCGGCCCCCCTTTCCTTGTGTGGCCCGCATGGGCCTATGTGGGGCCAGCCCAAGTGGCTGCTGCACCGCTCCCTCGGTCCATGTGGGCCCTGATAACAGGGGGTCCCACTTTGGAACCTTCCGGAACCTTCTAGAAACTTTTGGTACCTTATCGGGAAATTCCCGGACTTTTCCGACACCTTCGGAAACAACTTTCCTTATATGAATGTTATTCTTTGGACTCTTTCGGATCTCCTCATGACGTCTAGGATCTTATCCGAGACTCCGAATCAATATTCATTTATACCATCAATTATCTCATCGCAAACCCTAGCTACATTGGAGCTTTAAGTGTGTGACCCTACGGGTTCGAAAACGTGCAGACATGATGAAAGAACAAACTATGCCGAGATGTCGCCTAGAGGGCGGGTGAATAGGCGATTAAAACTTTTCCGATTTAAGGCTTGATAATTGCGGAATAAAACTATGTGTTTAAATTAACAAGCCAACAACCTAATTACTAGGCTCACCTATGTGCACCAACAACTTATGCTAAGCAAGGCAAGCAACAAGGTGATAGCAAGATATAAAACTTCAAGCACGAAGGCTATCACAATGTAAATTTCATAAGTAAAAGCTCGGGTATAGAAATAACCGAGGCATGCGGAGACGAGGATGTATTCTCGAGTTCCTCCTTGTTAAGGGAGTACGTCTCGTTGGAGGGGTGTGAGCTCGCCACAAGAGGCCTACTCAAGATGCCACAAAGGCCTCACCCTATTCTCCGATGAACCGCACCCAAGGGTTTGGTTCACCTTCCACTATCGGAATCCTTCGAGGCGGAATCCGGAGCCTTTACACCGTTCTTGGGGCACACACCCACAACTCAATTGGGGGCTCCCAAATCTTGCCGAAGCTTCACAACTCGAAGTCTTCGTGGCACACCAACCGTCTAGGGTACACAATGCACCCAAGAGGCAAAAGCTCTTGGGAACACAATGCACCCAAGAGGCAAAAGCTTTTGGGAACACAATGCACCCAAGAGTAACAAGCTTCTCAACTTCAATCCCACGTATCACCGTGGGGATAGAAAACCGATGAAACTAATGCAAAAGGCAAGACCACACCAAGTGGTAAAGTCCTTCTCTCCAAAATCCAACCAAAGCAACTAATGCTATGGAGGGATTTAAGAGGAAGAACAAGGGGATGAACACAAAGCAAACCCAAATCTAGATCCACTAGGTTCCCCTCACTTAGAGGAGGAATGGATTGGTGGAATGGTAGATCTAGATCTCCTCTCTTGAATCCCTCAATTTGGGCAAGAATCTTTGGAGGGATTGAGAGGAATCAAGCTCACAAGATTGCAACAATGGAAGAGAGAACTAGGTGCTCTTCATGAGTTTCTTCTATGGAGTTTACTTTCTTAGATGAACTAGGTGCTCTATCAGTATGCCATTGACTATAGTTTTGCAAAATGCTTTCCAATATATTCTTAGCCTCTACTATAGTTTTTCCCATAAAAGCACCTCCAGCAGCAGAATCAAGTATATTTCTAGACATGTAATTCAAACCATTACAAAAAGAGTGTAGTATGGTCCATTCATTAACTCCATGTGATGGGCAAGTTCTAAGCATAAGTTTTATCCTATCCCAAGCCATAGCAACATGTTCATTTTCATTTTGCCTAAAAGATAGAATATTGTTTCTATTTTGCAAGATTTTAACAGGAGGATAGTATTTCTTAATGAAAGCTTATTTTAGATCATTCCAAGTTTTAATGCTATCAGTACGTAATGAATGCAGCCACTCCTTAGCTTTTCCTCTAAGTGAGAAAGAAATAATTTCAGTTTTAGAACATCACTTTCAACATTCTTAAATTTTTGCATGTCACAGATTTCAACAAAATCATGAAGATGCATAGAGGCATCCTCCACAACACTACCACCAAATTGCTCCCTAGTTATCAAGTTCAACAAACTAGGACTTACTTCATAGCTATCAGCTTGTATCTCAGGTGTGGTAATAGGTTTAGCAATAAATTGATCATTTGGAGTGTTTGTGTAGTCACACAACTTAGTCCTATCACCCATTTTAGCAGATTTTTATGTGTTTTTGATATTTTTTATGCAAAACTGAAAATAAAATGGCACTAAAACAATGCAAACCAAATTAACTAATGCAAAACAAAATGAAAAACTGAAATAAAATATCCAAACCGAAATCTAAATATGATATGCAAGACAAAAACAAAACAAAATAAAATGCTTGAAGGTAAAGATGGACAAGATGATGCTCACGTAGGTGCAACCTCCCCAAGCTTAGGTGTTAGCACAAGTTGGTGATGAAGTTGACTTTGTTGTGATATCCTTGGACAAAACCTTCCAGCTATGATTCCCCGGCAACGGCGCCAGAAAAACCTTTGATGACGGGATTGATGTGTAGCGGACCTGCACTTAAAAATAGGCAAGATCCCTGTGTATAGTGCAAACCCCTGGATCGATTCATTTGCACACACAGTTTACGATGAAATATCACAACATTGTATCAATTTATTACACGATTGAATCTAGAGTCAAAATAAACCATTACAACTTTGCATAGCTCGAAGCTAGCATAAAACAGAAATAACAGCGGAAGACTAAGTATTATTGCATGGAGTCCCAATCTTCATGTAGCCACAGGCGAAACATGTTGGTTGCAGACTCGAAACCCTTAACGAAACCTCACTCTTCGTCAGAACAACCTGATATATTCAACAAGGTGGGTCAGAACCATATAAAATGGAACTGGCAAGTGACACTTTGTGGACTCATATTGGAACAACTCTAGTAACCTGTATGCATATTTGGCTTGGTGGAGTTTGAAGGCTATTTTGCATAAAGCCAATTTTTCCCTATCTCTTTTCAAAACAACTTTTCATCTATACGAGACAAGTATGGTATGACAACCATTGTCTCAACTACCCTGGTTCACCCATCAAAATTTTAACTTAGAGAAATTAGAATGATGAGATCTTCCGTTGACATCCTCGTCCAGCTTGCTCAGAAACGTCCGTAACCGGGGACACGGCTAAGTACTTAGATTGACACTCTGCAGAGGTTGTGCACTTTCACCATAAGACTCCATCAACCCATTCTGACCTTGACCTTCTTGAAGTGAAAAGGAAAGGAGAGGATGGAGACGAGACTTTTCCGAAGTATTTTCCTGACCACTGCCGTCCTGACGCGCTCCACCTACAAACCTCTACCACCACCTGTCAGGCCGGGCCGGTTCCATACTACATACTTAGTCAAGCCAGAGCCCATATGACATATGGCTGCACGGTAAGTTCACTAAACTCGGAGTAACGTTGATCTCTTTGTCCCTGGGTGGCCGTCCACAAGTGAGCCATTCTCGGGTGAAAAACACCATAGACATGGTCCCGAGTAGCCACTCAACCATAAACCACCAAGCAATGCCAAAATCCACCCAGGTGGTTCTTTAACTTAGTAGAATTTTTACTTTAAACAAAAACAACATTTTGCATAGCATTTCTATAATTCTACCAAGTTATAATAGGTGCATCTAGACCATCTAGTAAAGGGAGAAACTATTCTAAACAGTTTTTGCATAGCAATACTAATAAGCCTATCATGCTATTTTCCAAGTATTACTACACATGCATATATCAAAATAATAGGACAAAATATGCAAGTGTGCCACTTGCCTTGGCAACAAGAGTGATAGGAGTAGCAACCACCAAAGTCTTCGTGACTCTCCGAATAATCTAACAAAATTTGCAAACACCCAAATAAACATACAAACAAAATAACAATACAATAAAATATGCAATGTATGAAATGCATTTAAAATCACAAGAAAAATAACACACTAAGTTTTCTGGTTTGTAACAATATGCATGAAGTCAAAATGCATTTAAAACAATTTTTACTTTAACAACAATACAAAACAAATCCCAAAAAGGGCATAAACACTAATTTAAAACTACTGTTAAACAAAATATTTACAGAAAATATGGGAGTGGTCTTACTGGACAGAGGACTTCAAAACTAAACTAACCCAATTGGATTCACTCAAAAAGCTATTTTTAAACTAAAGTTATGCCAAATTTACTCAAATATAACATTTGAAATTTGAATAAATTTAAACATGTCAAAACAGAAAACTAAAACGCCAGAAAGATTCTACTGGTTCTAAGGATTTCAAATATATAAAAATATTTGAATTTGGCCGAACCACTAAAAAGTTATGATAAAACTAAGATGCAGGGGCTTTTCTGCAAAACAGACAGAAAAATACTAATAAGGAAAATACACAGAAAATTCCTTGTCCACGTGGCTGCTGACTGGATCTGACTTGGCGGCCTCTGATTGGCTGAGGGTGCTGACTGTGTGCTGACTGGGCATGCTGACTGTGCATACCGATTCGTTTTAAATAGAATAAAACATGACCGCAGGATCAAGATCTAACGGCCGAAAGCGAATGGCCGGGATCGGGCGGCGCGTTCTCGCCGGAACCCTAGCCGAGCGGCGGCGACGGGCCGGCATCGCGCGTTCCGACGCATCCAGAGGGTTAGGGAGAGGGCTTTCGTTACCGTTGGGTAGAGGAGGACGAGGCAGTGCCTATGGCGAAGCGGATGGCGACGGGGTGCTCCGGTCCTCCTCCGATTCCTCGCCGGAGTTGAGGGAGGCGGCGGCCGGGCACGGTCGAGGATTCACGCGTCGTCCTGGGGATCAAAACGAGGCCGCAGTATGTCAAAATGATGCGCGACGAAAGGAGGGAAAGGTAGGAGGTGACGGGAGGGCGCGGGGTTGCCGGTCTTCACCGGAAACGACGAAATCGGCCGGCGGCCGTGGCGGACGGCGGCGGTTGATTGCGGGCAGCCTCGTGGCTCTTGGGTGGAGTGGTGTGGGGCAAACGGAAGAGGAGGAGGAGGGGTTTAAGATGCGCTTGGTGGCGCGGCCGTTTGCACTCGCGGGAGTGCGAATTGAAGAGGAGGAGTTCGACGGGCGTCGGGCGAGCTCCCGCGGCAGTTGGGGACGGAGCTGACAGGTGGGTCCCGCGTGTCAGTGGGAGGGGAGAGGAGAGGGCGCGGGTGGGCTGCTTGCTGGGCCGCGGCGCTAGGACGATGCCGGGCTGGCTCGGCTTGGGCTGGGCTGGCTCGGGCTGCTTTTGCTTTTTTTTTTTTGTCCTTTCTCCTTTTCTATTTTCTGAAAACTTTTGTATCTTTTGAAATAAGCATCCAAATGGATTCAAACAAATTTGAATTAATTTGGTAAAATCAAAATAATCATTTTAAATACTTTGGAACCTTTTCCATAATTTTTTTAAATATTGAAAAATTCAAATAATGCATAAAGGCCTATTTGGCACCTTTATGTCATTTTATAAAATGTGGTTTTATAATTTTCCTTTGAACTCGAATAAAATCCAGAAAAATAATATGAGTAATATCATGTAGTATAAACCATGATACACTCATTTTTATTTATTTTTACACAAAATAAATTACCACAAATACCCTTAAGGCATTTTAAATGGTAATTGGTGATATTTTCCAAAGTCAAAATGAAAATCAAATCCTTTCCAAATAATTTGAATAAATACTTTTTAGAAAACTTATACTAAACAGAACACTTTGGCACTATACTTGGCCATAAAATAAAATCATAAAAGTCAAAATATTTAAGAGAGCATAATAGGCCCCTTTTTTTATCATTTTCTCAAATAGGGTTTAAAGTGGAAATAGAATTCCAACTTTTGAAATTTCAAATGCAACAAGCCAAGAAAAAGATGAATGCATGCATGATTTTGGATTTCCAAAACAATATATAATAATTTTCAAAAGATTTTTGATTTTTCTGATTTTTCAAAAATTTGAAAATCTTGGGATGTTACATGATGAGAGTGTTCTTCTCCCTCAACAACGCCAACAAATACTCTTGATACCCTGAAAGGAAGATAATATATTAGGGATAGGTTGAGCCTCCAAGTGCAGAGTATGTAGAAGTGTTAGTTTTTCCCCAAGAAGGTGACTCGAGGGTTTAATATCGAACTCTCGGGGAATCAATAGTGTGGGTTTTATCTTCTTGTCCTTCTCTAGATTTCCCGCAAACAAAATAGATTGCTTTGTGGCCTCAACCTCACCAAGTGGTTGTCAAGCACAAGGTGTGAGAATGATATTAAGATGATAATGAATGCAAAATAGTAAATAAAAATGCAATGGTGGTGAATAAGTATGCAAGGATGATAGTAATGATGATGGATGGTATTTTTGGGGTTTTTATATGTGAATGCAAGAAGTAAAAGTGTTTTTGTATTTTCTGGTTTTAAAATGGCTGAATGTAAAAGATGCTTAAAAGTGGTTGGAAAGTTGTTTCTTATGATTAAAAATGGACCAGGGTTCATGGTTTCACACATGCACTCTCTCTTTAATATAGTGTGGCAAATGAGTAGACATAGATTTAACATATGAGATTGCAAACAAGGTTAATGACATGTTACTAATTATATGGGCATCACGTCCTAACATAGAGACCTTTTGATTATTAGTATCACTTATACTCCACCAAGATGTGAACTAAATCATGCACCTTAGTAATTAAGATAACATCAGAGTATAGCTTTAAGATTAATGACATGAAGTGAAAATAAACACATGATGGATCTAGTCTTAGGTAGAGGCATGTCACTCCTCCTACCTTACAACATGGTATTTTGGTTTATCCCTAGTGAGGTAACAAAGTAAGGTAAACACCCAATGGATCATGATATTAAATTGTCAGCTTATCACTTCACCACCCCCGTTACTTCAACTAATGCACACGTTCCCCCACACACGCTCTTATAAACATGCTTGATCATAACAAGGATACAAGAATGGGGTACATAATATGCATCTACTTTCATAACTGAAATTTAACATTGCAATCTTAACATATATTAACTCATATAAAGATCCACCACAATGGTAATACAATGGTGACCGTAATCATGTTCAGCAGCTCATACGGTGCTAATTAGTGAAGCTCAAGAGAGAGAGAGATACATATGCTACTGCCACAAACCCATAGTCCAGAGGTGGACTACTCCCTCTTCATCATGGAGACGGTGGAGATGTCGATGGAGAAGAAGGAGACCTCTCCGGCAGGGCTCCGCCGGAGTTTTCCCCCCTCCAATCTGCAGCCTCCTAGTCTCTATTTCTTGTTTTTCTTCTGTGGCGGCTCTCCTCTCGAAGAACGTCGGGGGACCCTTTATATAGGCGTTTTTAGGTCACGAGGATGCTTCTGGGCGAAGGATCTACGCAAACGGGGCCACGAGGGCTGAATTAGGTGGGCCCACACGGCCTGGTACTGTAGCCGCGTGGGGCCCCCTATTTTGGCCCTCCGGCCTCCTTTCGCTTGCTTCTTTCGCTCCAATGTCTTCCTCCTTCCAAAATAATGACCCCCATAAATTTATAGCTCATTATGACGTCGTTAAGGTCCTGAAACAAATAAAGAAAGAAATAGGGGTTTTCTGCCTGCGCAGGATTAATTCCATAAAAAGGGGAAATCATTATTAATTACCAAAAATCATTAAATAACAGTAATATACCCCTTATATGATGCAAATATGAATGGAATATAAGTATTATAGTGCAAAGTTCATGTATGCATTTTAGATGCATCAACATCCCCAAGCTTAACTCATGCTCGTCCTCGAGTATGAAAGTGATAAAACTAACATGAACTTTGCAATATAATCACAACATAGATATAAAAGATGATTGCTACTGCTACATAAAGTCAAATGATTCATTATTTCAAAGAAGTAGCAATATGCAAACAGTTTATAAAGTGATATCAAGTATTCAATGCAAGGATGTTCAATGATAGTTCACAAGGTGTAACATAAAAGATAGTAATTTGGACATTCTTACTTTTGCATACTTGAGGTCCATAGAGTGTAGATGAAAATCTGAATAAAAAAGGTGGACACTTGGAAAAGATATATAAATAAGTAGAGGTCAAACATGCATAAGTTTCATCTATCCTCCAAACTATTCTACTTAAGTTATTGATTGCAATGGTAATACTTGGTGTAAAGCTCTCATTCCCCTATCATAGCATCTTGAATGATTAAAGTTTACATGTGAAAGCAAATATGAGTAGTGGCCTTGATAAAGTAAAGGTTAGATGTCTCATGCCCCTTGAATACAAGTACCTACACCATGATTACTCAACTTGGGAAACAAAGCAAGTTTAAGTTATCTATCATTGTAAGTAATAATGGTATCATCAAGAGTCTCAACTGGGGTACCTCTTGTCCCATGATATGGATCAAGCCCACATCAAAACAACAAGACAAACAAACATAATGAACAACCTCAACACCCTCTTTATTTACCACTTGATATAGCTTTTTATTGTAGGGTGTATCATAGAGAGTTCAAAATAGCATGTAAGTAAATTTCCACCATGAATGATGCATGGCTTAGATTAGTGGCCCAGGTTTCTCTCTAACCATTTATACAAACTCATTTAAACTTAACTCTATTTCCACATTATTTCGTCATGATAGGCATCCATAAACAAAAGTACATGATATCAACTAACCAAATGATGGAACATGTTGAAAGCTTTGCATGTGACAGTACATATGGGCTAACTCCCAACCTTAAACATTTATCAAGCCACTATCTTCATAATATTAATCACAATGGCTCATCTTTATTGAATGCAATAAAAGTAAAGTGTGCATCAAGTTCGCGAGAGCTTTTTAACCAACTTTTCCCATTACAATAAATAACATCATCATTTTCATTTAGAGGTATAGATAACACATATAACATGATAAACATACTTGGAATAGCATAAAGCTAATAGGTAGATATGGTGGACTCACTGGAAAAACTTGGGTTGAAGGTGTTGGAAACAAGTTTTTACTTGTTGGAATTTTTGGGCTAGTAGAAGGGAGAAAGATGACCATCTAGATGCATGCATGAGTGTCCATAGAAATAACTAATTCATGGCAAACAAGGTGAAATAACATACAACATCAAAACATGAATAAAAGATAGCTCATGATAAAGAATTTGCAAATTATTACTCATAAAGAGGCTCATGAATCATGCAACTATATGTGTCATTAAAAATCAACTTAGACATCCCTTTTCCCAATACAATAAAAGCATGCAAGATATTTCAACCCATATTTCCAGTAGCTTTATCATATATAAATGATAGTGTTGTGGTCTCACAAAATAGAAATCAAAGCAAAAACAAACAAAAGACGCTCCAAGTTTATGCGATAAAGTGCATTGATAGAAAAACAGAAGTTAGACGTGTGCAAACCGAGAGTGTGTAGGTTCAGTGGGATGTTCACATCCCCAAGCTTATGGTTTTCACCATCCTTGGATAACTCATGGTGCATCTCCTCCAATCCATGTGAAAAAAACTTCAAAACACAATTTCTCCCATCTCTTTTCTGTGGGGTGATATTAGTAGAGATAAACAAACAAGTTTCTTAATGCATATAATCCATGGACTAAAATTCATATGAATGATCAGATGGTGTATAATGTTGTATGCCTACTCATAAACTTAATTGGATCAACTCAATAGTTCAAACTATGCATAAAACAATATGGGACAGAATCTGTCCAGAAAAACAGCAGCAGCAAAACGTATTTTTCTGTCCTACTTAAACTTGTCTAAAAATTCTGAACAAATTCAGGCATACAGAGGATGAAAAGTTTCAGTTACAGTAAAAATCTCAGCTCATTCGGATTTACATAATAAGAATGAAAAATCAAACCGTGCACAGACTCTGTGTAGGAATAAAATCTCCGACATAGAAATAGCAACTTTTTCAAACCAAAATGGGTAAACTTGGCACTTCATTAAAAATTCCAGAAACTAAACTAAGAAAACAATCTCTTGTTACAGCAAGAGGACACAAAGAAAATCCAAATAAAAACAACCGGGTTGCCTCCCGTAAAGCGCTTTCTTTATAGCCATATAGCTAGGCTTACTTACTTGTTGTTTTACCGAAGATGAAGCTCATGAGGGAGCTTAAAAGTTGTGCCCTTCATCCTTGGTAAGTGTTCCATGCATTTATTATGTGGAAACTGAAACTTCACATTCCCTTCCTTTGAATCAATAATAGCCCATGTGGGATGAAGAAAAGGTCTTCCAAGAATAATAGGACTAGAGGTTTTATTCTCCATATCCATGATTAGAAAATTCACAGGTACAAAAGTCATATGTAACTCTACCATAACATCACTTACTTTTCCTAACGCATGTTTAATGGTATTATCAGCAAGTGCAAGTCCAATAGAGCATTTTTCAAGATTCTTTAATTCAAGTGCTTCATATAATTGTGTAGATAAAACAGAGACACTAGATCCTAGATCAAGTATGGCATGGTGTGTCTCTTTTCCAATAGTTACTAGCACCTTGGGGATCCATACATCCCCAAGCTTAGGTGGTATCATAGCTTCTTGATTGTATCTAGCAATTTTTTCTTTCAAGACATGATTAGCAATATAGGAACCAAAACCAGATTTGTTAACATCAATAGAAGGATCAATTGTAAATTTTTGTAAGGTAGATATTAATTCATGCAAGCTACTATTCTCCAAATCAAGCAAAGGATCATTAACTTCACTAAGCATCTTAACTTCTTCAACTCTTCTTTCATCATATTCAGTTTTACTAACTTCTTCTTTTGAAGCCATAAGATGAGACATAAAAGGCAATAGATATTCAGGATAATTTAGCAATTCATTCAGAGTTTCCTCCAAAGTAAGAGGAACATTTTCAACAATATTAATAGAATTCAATCCAACCACAGGTGGTGCTTGTGGTTTTCCAGCAGACATACTCAATAAAGTGGCTTGATTATCAGCAAGTTTTGAAAGGGCTTTGTCTAGTCCTGCAGCTTGGAGTTGTAAGTTTTTAATATCAGAACTAATAGAAGCAACAGACTTATTCAACTCTTGTATCATGGTATTATGACTAGCAACTTGTTCCATAAGAATTTTATTAGCCTCAAAATTATCATTACTTGATGACACAGGTTTCCATTTATCATTAGCATTAGGATATGGAACAAAAGGACGATTGTTGGGAACATATGGAGGTTTATTATAAGAATTATAATTGTTGTTACCATACCCATTGTTTCCATAATTCCTAATGAAGTTGACATCAATATTTCAGAATTATCACCAACTAGTTCTTGCAAAGGAATATTTTCAACACTTGGTTTATTAAGCAAAGCAAGAATAGTATCCATCTTAGATGACAAATCATGAGTTTCTTCTATGGGGTTTACTTTCTTAGATGAACTAGGTGCTCTATCAGTATGCCATTGACTATAGTTTACAAAATGCTTTCCAATATATTCTTAGCCTCTACTATAGTTTTTCCCATAAAAGCACCTCCAGCAGCAGAATCAAGTATATTTCTAGACATGTAATTCAGACCATTATAAAAAGAGTGTAGTATGGTCCATTCATTAACTCCATGTGATGGGCAAGTTCTAAGCATAAGTTTTATCCTATCCCAAGCCATAGCAACATGTTCATTTTCATTTTTCCTAAAAGATAGAATATTGTTTCTATTTTGCAAGATTTTAACAGGAGGATAGTATTTCTTAATGAAAGCTTCTTTCAGATCATTCCAAGTTTTAATGCTATCAGTAGGTAATGAATGCAGCCACTCCTTAGCTTTTCCTCTAAGTGAGAAAGGAAATAATTTCAGTTTTAGAACATCACTTTCAACATTCTTAAATTTTTGCATGTCACAGATTTCAACAAAATCATGAAGATGCATAGAGGCATCCTCCACAACACTACCACCAAATTGCTCCCTAGTTATCAAGTTAAACAAACTAGGACTTACTTCATAGCTATCAGCTTGTATCTCAGGTGTGGTAATAGGTTTAGCAATAAATTGATCATTTGGAGTGTTTGTGTAGTCACACAACTTAGTCCTATCACCCATTTTAGCAGATTTTTATGTGTTTTTGATTTTTTTATGCAAAACTGAAAATAAAATGACACTAAAACAATGCAAACCGAATTAACTAATGCAAAACAAAATGCAAAACTGAAATAAAATATGCAAACCGAAATCTAAATATGATATGCAAGACAAAAACAAAACAAAATAAAATGCTTGAAGGTAAAGATGGACAAGATGATGCTCACGTAGGTGCAACCTCCCCAAGCTTAGGTGTTAGCACAAGTTGGTGATGAAGTTGACTTTGTTGTGATATCCTTGGACAAAACCTTCCAGCTATGATTCCCCGGCAACGGCGCCAGAAAAACCTTTGATGACGGGATTGATGAGAGTGTTCTTCTCCCTCAACAACGCCAACAAATACTCTTGATACCCTGAAAGGAAGATAATATATTAGGGATAGGTTGAGCCTCCAAGTGCAGAGTATGTAGAAGTGGTAGTTTTTCCCCAAGAAGGTGACTCGAGGGTTTATATCGAACTCTCGGGGAATCAGTAGTGTGGGTTTTATCTTCTTGTCCTTCTCTAGATTTCCCGCGAACAAAATAGATTCCTTTGTGCCCTCAACCTCACCAAGTGGTTGTCAAGCACAAGGTGTGAGAATGATATTAAGATGATAATGAATGCAAAATAGTAAATAAAAATGCAATGGTGGTGAATAAGTATGCAAGGATGATAGTAATGATGATGGATGGTATTTTTGGGGTTTTTATATGTGAATGCAAGAAGTAAAAGTGTTTTTATATTTTCTAGTTTTAAAATGGCTGAATGTAAAAGATGCTTAAAAGTGGTTGGAAAGTTGTTTCTTATTATTAAAAATGGACCGGGGTTCATGGTTTCACACATGCACTCTCTCTTTAATATAGTGTGGCAAATGAGTAGACATAGATTTAACATATGAGATTGCAAACAAGGTTAATGACATGTTACTAATTATATGGGCATCACGTCCTAACATAGAGACCTTTTGATTATTAGTCTCACTTATACTCCACCAAGATGTCTTCCTTTCGCTTGCTTCTTTCGCTCCAATGTCTTCCTCCTTCCAAAATAATGACCCCCGTAAATCTATAGCTCATTATGACGTCGTTAAGGTCCTGAAACAAATAAAGAAAGAAATAGGGGTTTTCTGCCTGCACAGGATTAATTCCATAAAAAGGGGAAATCATTATTAATTACCAAAAAGCATTAAATAACAGTAATATACCCCTTATATGATGCAAATATGAATGGAATATAAGTATTATAGTGCAAAGTTCATGTAAGAATTTTAGATGCATCAAGAGCCCCTCTTGATAGTACGGCTATCTACCCTATAACCCGGTCTCTCCACTAACAACATGAGACCAGTAAAATAGAAACCCTATCAAGATAATACCTTTGCCTTGCGCATTAATCCACTTGAGGTCGATGAAGACGATCTTCATATCCTCAAGACGCACCAGCTTTCTTGATTGCGCTTCGCTTGGTGAAGATTCACATGTTGCTCCCCATACACCAATATGGGAGAAGCACTCATCCGGCATATTTTCACTTGGACTTGAGTGTCGATCAACACGCACATAGCCTTGATCAACACATAATTTTCTTCCCTTAGGCTTGACTCCAACAAATGGAGATCAAGCAACGCAAATGGACACTCCTACAAATATAGGTCAATGAAAACATTAGTCCATAGAGCTTATCATTAATTACCAAAACCACACATGGGGGCAACCATGCACTTTCAATCTCCCCCATTTTGGTAATTGATGACAATCCCTTTTTAAGAGGGTTTATATAATGAATAAAGCATCCTTGCAAGACAAACAAGCAAGGATGCAAGCGCATTAAGGCAAATGCAACAAAAGCATAAAACCCAAATTCACTTAAACCCTCCAAACTTCTCCCCCATTGGCATCGATTGCCGAAATGGGAAGAAAAAATTAGAAAGCCAATATAATAAGAGTTCCTCCAAAAGGTGTGCATTGCTCAAGATATGAGAGAAATCAAATGCACATATCCAATGATGAATAGTTAGAGGAAATCAAGCTATATTGAGGATCCAAAGATTGCAAAAAGATGAAATCATTCTAAACATCTCCACAAAGGAGAAAAGCAATCGAGAAGATCCAAAGCGAGAGTTCTAAATAAACATGGAGAAGCTCCCCAATGTTCATGCACTATTGAGGAGTGCACAAATATGGAATCCTCGCTCCCTCAAAAACATCTAGAACACGCAACAAGTGCAAGCGTGCATAAAGAAAAAGTAAATCATAGCACTTGCACCAAAGATATGGTTGAGCCATAAGGAGATACCAATTTCAAAGATTCAACATAAGATAGGCTCAACCGAGAAAAACTAAGATCTTTAAAAGGAATATGTTCACAAGCTTAGGGATACCAATTGGAAACTAAAACCAATTGAAAATGCCAAAAGCTAGTGAGATCATTTAGCCAATAAAATTCAACATGCTCACCATGGTAAGCATGAAGTAGAAGATCCTCAACAAAAACATGAGTGTGCAAAGATACCAATAAAAATAAGACAAGCACTCATGTAACATCCCAAGATTTTCAAATTTTTGAAAAAATCAGAAAAATAAAAAAACTTTTTGAAAATTATTATATTTTGTTTTGGAAATCCAAAATCATGCATGCATTCATCTTTTTCTTGGCTTGTTGCATTCAAATTTTCTAAAGTTGGAATTCTATTTCCACTTTAAACCCTATTTGAGAAAATGATAAAAAAGGGGCCTATTATGCTCTCTTAAATATTTTGACTTTTATGATTTTATTTGATGGCCAAGTATAGTGCCAAAGTGTTCTGTTTAGAATAAGATTTCTAAAAAGTATTTATTCAAATTATTTGGAAAAGATTTTATTTTCATTTTGACTTTGGAAAATATAACCAATTACCATTTAAAATGCCTTAAGGGTATTTGTGGTAATTTATTTTGTGTAAAATAAATAAAAAAATGAGTGTATCATGGTTTATACTACATGATATTACCCATATATTTTTCTGGATTTTAATCAAGTTCAAAGGAAAATTATAAAACCAAAATTTTATAAAATGACATAAAGGTGCCAAATAGGCCTTTATGCATTATTTGAATTTTTCAATATTTAAAAAAAATTATGGAAAAGGTTCCAAAGTATTTAAAATGATTATTTTGATTTTACCAAATTAATTCAAATTTGTTTGAATCCATTTGGATGCTTATTTCAAAAGATACAAAAGTTTTCAGAAAATAGAAAAGGAGAAAGGACAAAAAAAAAAAGAGCCAGGCCGGCCGAACCAACTCAGCCCGAGCCAGCCCAGCAGCAGCCCGACATCGTCCCCGCATCGGCAGCCCAGCAGCGGCCCGATACCCTTCACCACACCACACCCACTGACCGGTGGACCCCACCTGTCAGCGCCAACGGCCACGTCCACGACGTCGTCGTTCTCCCTTCCGTTAGTGGCCATCAATGGCCGAAACCGTCGTTTCTTTTCCTCTTCAATCCCGGCCTTCAAGCCACCCCCTCCACCTCCCACGACGCCCCTCTTAACCCCCTCCTTCTCCTCTTCCTTTGCCCCCTCATCCCGCTCCAAACCGTGCCGCCAGGCCGGAGAATTTCATCGCCGGATCCCGCACTGCCGCCGCCGCCATTCTCCTTTATTCGGTGAACGTCGACGACCCCGCACTCTATCTCCACTTCCTTTCTCTCTATTTTATCTTTGTGCATCGTTTTGACAAGGTCTCGTATTTTTTCTCGTCGTAGTTTGAGCCGTTCGTCGTCGACCGAAGCCACCCGCCGCCGTCTCCAACTCCGGCGAGGGATTATCGCCGCACCAGGACACCCCCGTCGTCAGCCCCTCGCCATCTCCTTCGCCTCGTCCCCGCGCACGTCGTCGTCGTCTTCTCCAAGCGCGGGAACCACCGGAGCGTCCCCGCCCTTGACGTCCGAGCCGTCGCCGCCGTCGTCCACATCACCTCCGGCAAGCAACGCCGCTAGGTGAGAAACCCTAGATCCTGAGCCATAGGATCTAAATCCGACGGCCTAGATTAGATCACTTAAACCGAACCGGTATGGTCCAGTCAGCGCACCCGTGGCAGCCCAGTCAGCACCCCCAGCCAATCAGAAGCCGCCAAGTCAGATCCAGTCAGCGCCAGCGTGGAGAAGATTTATCTGGATTTATTTTAAATGGCAGTTTTGCAGAAAAGCCCCTACAACTTAGATCTGTCATATCTTTTATTGGCTTGGCCAAATTAAAATATTTTTATATATTTGAAATCCTTAGAACCAGTAGAATCTTTCTGGCGTTTTAGTTTTCTGTTTTGACATGTTTAAATTTATTCAAATTTCAAATGTTATATTTGAGTAAATTTGGCATAACTTTAGTTTAAAAATAGCTTTTTGAGTGAATCCAATTGGGTTAGTTTAGTTTTGAAGTCCTCTGTCCAGTAAGACCACTCCCATATTTTCTGTAAATATTTTGTTTAACAGTAGTTTTAAATTAGTGTTTATGCCCTTTTGGGATTTGTTTTGTATTGTTGTTAAAGTAAAAATTGTTTTAAATGCATTTTAACTTCATGCATATTGTTACAAACCAGAAAACTTAGTGCGTTATTTTTCTTGTGATTTTAAATGCATTTCATACATTGCATATTTTATCGTATTGTTATTTTGTTTGTATGTTTATTTGGGTGTTTGCAATTTTGTTAGATTATTCGGAGAGTCACGAAGACTTTGGTGGTTGCTACTCTTGCTCCTCTTGTTGCCAAGGCAAGTGGCACACTTGCATATTTTGTCCTATTATTTTGATATATGCATGTGTAGTAATACTTGGAAAATAGCATGATAGGCTTATTAGTATTGCTATGCTAAAAACTGTTTAGAATAGTTTCTCCCTTTACTAGATGGTCTAGATGCACCTATTATAACTTGGTAGAATTCTAGAAATGCTATGCAAAATGTTGTTTTTGTTATAAGTAAAATTCTACTAAGTTAAAGAACCTCCTGGGTGGATTTTGGCATTGCTTGGTGGTTTATGGTTGAGTGGCTACTCGGGACCATGTCTATGGTGTTTTTCACCCGAGATTGGCTCACTTGTGGACGGCCACCCAGGGACAAAGAGATCAACGTTACTCCGAGTTTAGTGAACTTACCGTGCAGCCATATGTCATATGGGCTCTGGCTTGACTAAGTATGTAGTATGGAACCGGCCCGGCCTGACAGGTGGTGGTAGAGGTTTGTAGGTGGAGCGCGTCAGGACGGCAGTGGTCGGGAAAATACTTCGGAAAAGTCTCGTCTCCATCCTCTCCTTTCCTTTTCACTTCAAGAAGGTCAAGGTCAGAATGGGTTGATGGAGTCTTATGGTGAAAGTGCACAACCTCTGCAGAGTGTCAATCTAAGTACTTAGCCGTGTCCCCGGTTACGGACGTTTCTGAGCAAGCTGGACGAGGATGTCAACGGAAGATCTCATCATTCTAATTTCTCTAAGTTAAAATTTTGATGGGTGAACCAGGGTAGTTGAGACAATGGTTGTCATACCATACTTGTCTCGTATAGATGAAAAGTTGTTTTGAAAAGAGATAGGGAAAAATTGTCTTTATGCAAAATAGCCTTCAAACTCCACCAAGCCAAATATGCATACAGGTTACTAGAGTTGTTCCAATATGAGTCCACAAAGTGTCACTTGCCAGTTCCATTTTTATGGTTCTGACCCACCTTGTTGATACATGTTATCAGGTTTTTCTGACGAAGAGTGAGGTTTCGTTGAGGGTTTCGAGTCTGCAACCAACATGTTCGCCTGTGGCACATGAAGATGATGGAGGCTCATTGCTACCTTTATTTCCGCTATGCTGATATTTGTAAAATGCTAGCCTTGAGCTATGCAAGTTGTAATCGATTATTTTGTTTAAATACTGGATCAAGCGTGTAATAATTGATGCATTGTTGTGATATTCATCGTAACTGTGTGTGCAAATGAATCGATCCAGGGGTTTGCACTATACACAGGGATCTTGCCTATTTTTAAGTGCAGGTCCGCTACAGATGGTATCAGAGCACTATGTTGCCTGTAGGTCGAAACCCTAGGTTTGGATAGAATTAGGTCGGCCTTAGGAGCAAAAACCTATTTTAAACAACTATAACAAGTTTTACACTTTGTTCTTACAGTTTGCTTTTTGACTCGTAACACTTGTTCTAATCTTGTCTTTCATAAATCTTTGTAGATGGTCATTTTCACCCGCGTGAGCACTCCGAGTGACAATGAGGCCACTATGTTCGGGAGGCAACTGACGGGAGTCTGCAGAGTAGTGGGCCTTGTTCCTCCTATCTTCAGGGGCAGGATGATACCTTCGGACATACCCAATGTCCATCGCTGGGAGATTGAGACACATGTCCTACCTCGTGCCATTGGGACACCTACCGAGCCCATTCTCTACACTAAGGTCTACACTACCTGGGAGACAGGACTTCTGTTGGCTACGCGTGAGATCCTGTCACGCATTTGCGCGAAGTACTACGAGATGTTGCCCCTGAACTCCATCTATCGGGAATTTGGTAGACGTAATGCCAATGGACTACCGTACTGGAGTGATGAGGATCGCAAGAAAATGAGAGCGATGGAGTTACACTTAGAGGATCTAGAGGTGGTAGCCCACAGGACCGAAACTGTACTCTGCGCCGAGATGAGGATCGTGGATCAAGCCAAGGAGTTGATCGAGAAGCAGAAGGAGGTGATTGCGACTGCAGAAGAGTTAGCAGCATGGAAGGACTTCGAGAAGAAGAAACTCATGGAGGCTAACCAGAAGCTGGAGGCAGAGAACCTGAAGCTGAAGAACAAGGTCGAGCGCCAGGAGTCCCTTATAGCTGCATTGCAGGAGCAGAGTGCCCGTCTTGTGCAGGAGACAGCCGAGGGGAGTTCAAGCCAGAAGCGCCGCAAGATCAGAGCTGCCACCGAGTTCCTTAGCAGGATCAACGACGAGTAGTTGCCCACCCGACCTTAATAATTCATTAGACGATCTTGAGTCTTCGTATTGACCTACCGACTTGTGGTATGGCAGTACCATCGCTTTTGTTTTGCAAAACCTTGGTGTGATTTGTTTCCAAACGATTAGATCGGCTTTTATCAAAAGTTTGTTCTAAGTTTAGTATTTTCATGTGTGATGTTTGCTAGATGTTGTTTGTAAGATGATTTGCCTTGATCTGCTGTTTTTGGGTAGGAGTATTTCCTTTAGATCTGTCTATCTCTACTCATCCCTGTTAAAACCAAACCAGATGTCTCACCCGCATTCCAACATCGACAAAAAGGAGAGCCACGTCAAGCTGCATTATGCATTGCAACTCCTCGAAGCAGCTCAGATTCGAATGACTCAGGTGATGAAAGAAAGTCAAGCCAACCGCCCCAATAAGGAGTTAACCACAATTATTCAACAACTGTTAAACAACCAGACTCAAATGGTGCAGCTGATGGCGAGCAATATTAACCAGATATCACCGGTTGATGATGAGATCAAGGAGAATTTTATGGCAGGACCTCGAGTATGCAAAAGTTGTGGAGAATTAGGACACCTGTCCAAGGAGTGCCATGATGAGTGGCCCCATTGTGAAGCAAGTTATTTGGATAAAGGATATTCCATATCCCAAGTCACTTGCTTTTTGTGTGAAGGAACGAATCACATTCCTACACAGTGCCACATTTACCCCATTGTACAGGAAGCAAATGAACGCGTCAAGAAAGGGATACGCCAGGCTTTTCAGGAGAATGTGGACCTGAAAAATATCACCTGCTACACATGCAAAACAAAAGGACACTATTCATGGGATTGCTCAGAGAAGAAGGATGGTGATGGAGTCAAGCCAAAACAGTATCAAAATATACTTACAATTCATGCCAATATGGAGGATGAGGCCAGACTCAGAACTCATTCCCACACATCCAAAGTCACCACCAAGTGTTGTTATTCATGTGAAGAGGAAGGTCATTTCTCACGAGATTGCCCTATTAAGAGTACAACAAAGTTCCCAACGATTGAGGTAGATTATGATGAAGAAGATTATAGAGATCTGATCTTTCCAGAAAGACGAACAAAGAAGAGGAAGCATATTGCTAGCAAGCAATACTTAGAACCTTCACACAAGAGACACACTGAGTTTGCAGGAAGTAACGAACACAAGCATGGGAACCATCATGGTACTGGCCATAATCAGCATGGTCCTAACCATAATGGTGGATTCAAAGGAGACAGTGGAAGAGACAAAGGAAATGTACAAAGTGGTCACAACAATGGAAATGGCCATCACCACCACAGCCATGAACCTAACAGAGATATCAGTCAAGTGACATGCTACAAGTGCAAGGATAAGGGACATTATGCTCACAAATGCCTAGAAAAGGAACTCCAGCATCACACCAGCAACTTACATGAGGAGGGAAACAACAAGAAGAAGAAGGACCTCAGTCACGTACAGTGTTATAAGTGCAAGGAGATGGGGCACTATTGTAGCGACTGTCCGGAATGGAAGGCTGCAAAAGCTGCCAATTCAACTTCTCTCAAGATGAGACACGTGAAGCATGTACATGAGGGAGCAGCATCAACCCAATAAAAGCCCAATACAAGCTTGGTTCGAGAATAATTTGTATTATGTAATCAGTGTTTTGATGCAATTATTATATTATGAGTGGTACGTTCAATCATGTAATAATGGAAGACATATTTGACTCCAGTGGGAAATCAAGAGTAATCAGTTGGACCATAGCTCAAAGACAAGAGTTTTGCACTGCCCACAAAAGTTTCTTTTAAGGGTGGTAGCCCACCCATCTTCCTAAACCTAGAGAACCCAAACCTATCTTTCTTTCTAGCCTCTTCGAATCTCGGGACGAGATTCCTTTTAAGGGTGGTAGTATGTAACATCCCAAGATTTTCAAATTTTTGAAAAATCAGAAAAATAAAAAAACTTTTTGAAAATTATTATATTTTGTTTTGGAAATCCAAAATCATGCATGCATTCATCTTTTTCTTGGCTTGTTGCATTCAAATTTTCTAAAGTTGGAATTCTATTTCCACTTTAAACCCTATTTGAGAAAATGATAAAAAAAAGGGGCCTATTATGCTCTCTTAAATATTTTGACTTTTATGATTTTATTTGATGGCCAAGTATAGTGCCAAAGTGTTCTGTTTAGAATAAGATTTCTAAAAAGTATTTATTCAAATTATTTGGAAAAGATTTTATTTTCATTTTGACTTTGGAAAATATCACCAATTACCATTTAAAATGCCTTAAGGGTATTTGTGGTAATTTATTTTGTGTAAAAATAAATAAAAAATGAGCGTATCATGGTTTATACTACATGATATTACCCATATATTTTTCTGGATTTTAATCAAGTTCAAAGGAAAATTATAAAACCAAAATTTTATAAAATGACATAAAGGTGCCAAATAGGCCTTTATGCATTATTTGAATTTTTCAATATTTAAAAAAAATTATGGAAAAGGTTCCAAAGTATTTAAAATGATTATTTTGATTTTACCAAATTAATTCAAATTTGTTTGAATCCATTTGGATGCTTATTTCAAAAGATACAAAAGTTTTCAGAAAATAGAAAAGGAGAAAGGACAAAAAAAAAAGAGCCAGGCCGGCCGAACCAACTCAGCCCGAGCCAGCCCAGCAGCAGCCCGACATCGTCCCCGCATCCGCAGCCCAGCAGCGGCCCGATACCCTTCACCGCACCACACCCACTGACCGGTGGACCCCACCTGTCAGCGCCAACGGCCACGTCCACGACGTCGTCGTTCTCCCTTCCGTTAGTGGCCATCAATGGCCGAAACCGTCGTTTCTTTTCCTCTTCAATCCCGGCCTTCAAGCCACCCCCTCCACCTCCCACGACGCCCCTCTTAACCCCCTCCTTCTCCTCTTCCTTTGCCCCCTCATCCCGCTCCAAACCGTGCCGCCAGGCCGGAGAATTTCATCGCCGGATCCCGCACTGCCGCCGCCGCCATTCTCCTTTATTCGGTGAACGTCGACGACCCCGCACTCTATCTCCACTTCCTTTCTCTCTATTTTATCTTTGTGCATCGTTTTGACAAGGTCTCGTATTTTTTCTCGTCGTAGTTTGAGCCGTTCGTCGTCGACCGAAGCCACCCGCCGCCGTCTCCAACTCCGGCGAGGGATTATCGCCGCACCAGGACACCCCCGGCGTCAGCCCCTCGCCATCTCCTTCGCCTCGTCCCCGCGCACGTCGTCGTCGTCTTCTCCAAGCGCGGGAACCACCGGAGCGTCCGCGCCCTTGACGTCCGAGCCGTCGCCGCCGTCGTCCACATCACCTCCGGCAAGCAACGCCGCTAGGTGAGAAACCCTAGATCCTGAGCCATAGGATCTAAATCCGACGGCCTAGATTAGATCACTTAAACCGAACCGGTACGGTCCAGTCAGCGCACCCGTGGCAGCCCAGTCAGCACCCCCAGCCAATCAGAAGCCGCCAAGTCAGATCCAGTCAGCGCCAGCGTGGAGAAGATTTATCTGGATTTATTTTAAATGGCAGTTTTGCAGAAAAGCCCCTGCAACTTAGATCTGTCATATCTTTTTATTGGCTTGGCCAAATTAAAATATTTTTATATATTTGAAATCCTTAGAACCAGTAGAATCTTTCTGGCGTTTTAGTTTTCTGTTTTGACATGTTTAAATTTATTCAAATTTCAAATGTTATATTTGAGTAAATTTGGCATAACTTTAGTTTAAAAATAGCTTTTTGAGTGAATCCAATTGGGTTAGTTTAGTTTTGAAGTCCTCTGTCCAGTAAGACCACTCCCATATTTTCTGTAAATATTTTGTTTAACAGTAGTTTTAAATTAGTGTTTATGCCCTTTTTGGGATTTCTTTTGTATTGTTGTTAAAGTAAAAATTGTTTTAAATGCATTTTAACTTCATGCATATTGTTACGAACCAGAAAACTTAGTGCATTATTTTTCTTGTGATTTTAAATGCATTTCATACATTGCATATTTTATTGTATTGTTATTTTGTTTGTATGTTTATTTGGGTGTTTGCAATTTTGTTAGATTATTCGGAGAGTCACGAAGACTTTGGTGGTTGCTACTCTTGCTCCTCTTGTTGCCAAGGCAAGTGGCACACTTGCATATTTTGTCCTATTATTTTGATATATGCATGTGTAGTAATACTTGGAAAATAGCATGATAGGCTTATTAGTATTGCTATGCTAAAAACTGTTTAGAATAGTTTCTCCCTTTACTAGATGGTCTAGATGCACCTATTATAACTTGGTAGAATTCTAGAAATGCTATGCAAAATGTTGTTTTTGTTATAAGTAAAATTCTACTAAGTTAAAGAACCTCCTGGGTGGATTTTGGCATTGCTTGGTGGTTTATGGTTGAGTGGCTACTCGGGACCATGTCTATGGTGTTTTTCACCCGAGATTGGCTCACTTGTGGACGGCCACCCAGGGACAAAGAGATCAACGTTACTCCGAGTTTAGTGAACTTACCGTGCAGCCATATGTCATATGGGCTCTGGCTTGACTAAGTATGTAGTATGGAACCGGCCCGGCCTGACAGGTGGTGGTAGAGGTTTGTAGGTGGAGCGCGTCAGGACGGCAGTGGTCGGGAAAATACTTCGGAAAAGTCTCGTCTCCATCCTCTCCTTTCCTTTTCACTTCAAGAAGGTCAAGGTCAGAATGGGTTGATGGAGTCTTATGGTGAAAGTGCACAACCTCTGCAGAGTGTCAATCTAAGTACTTAGCCGTGTCCCCGGTTACGGACGTTTCTGAGCAAGCTGGACGAGGATGTCAACGGAAGATCTCATCATTCTAATTTCTCTAAGTTAAAATTTTGATGGGTGAACCAGGGTAGTTGAGACAATGGTTGTCATACCATACTTGTCTCGTATAGATGAAAAGTTGTTTTGAAAAGAGATAGGGAAAAATTGTCTTTATGCAAAATAGCCTTCAAACTCCACCAAGCCAAATATGCATACAGGTTACTAGAGTTGTTCCAATATGAGTCCACAAAGTGTCACTTGCCAGTTCCATTTTTATGGTTCTGACCCACCTTGTTGATACATGTTATCAGGTTTTTCTGACGAAGAGTGAGGTTTCGTTGAGGGTTTCGAGTCTGCAACCAACATGTTCGCCTGTGGCACATGAAGATGATGGAGGCTCATTGCTACCTTTATTTCCGCTATGCTGATATTTGTAAAATGCTAGCCTTGAGCTATGCAAGTTGTAATCGATTATTTTGTTTAAATACTGGATCAAGCGTGTAATAATTGATGCATTGTTGTGATATTCATCGTAACTGTGTGTGCAAATGAATCGATCCAGGGGTTTGCACTATACACAGGGATCTTGCCTATTTTTAAGTGCAGGTCCGCTACAGATGGTATCAGAGCACTGTGTTGCCTGTAGGTCGAAACCCTAGGTTTGGATAGAATTAGGTCGGCCTTAGGAGCAAAAACCTATTTTATACAACTATAAAAAGTTTTACACTTTGTTCTTACAGTTTGCTTTTTGACTCGTAACACTTGTTCTAATCTTGTTTTTCATAAATCTTTGTAGATGGTCATTTTCACCCGCGTGAGCACTCCGAGTGACAATGAGGCCACTATGTTCGGGAGGCAACTGACGGGAGTCTGCAGAGTAGTGGGCCTTGTTCCTCCTATCTTCAGGGGCAGGATGATACCTTCGGACATACCCAATGTCCATCGCTGGGAGATTGAGACACATGTCCTACCTCGTGCCATTGGTACACCTACCGAGCCCATTCTCTACACTAAGGTCTACACTACCTGGGAGACAGGACTTCTGTTGGCTACGCGTGAGATCCTGTCACGCA
This sequence comes from Puccinellia tenuiflora, assembly GCA_012064385.1. Classification (NCBI taxonomy): domain Eukaryota; kingdom Viridiplantae; phylum Streptophyta; class Magnoliopsida; order Poales; family Poaceae; genus Puccinellia; species Puccinellia tenuiflora. The sequence continues at coordinate 84,903 of QRDG01000676.1, forward strand.
TTTGCGCGAAGTACTACGAGATGTTGCCCCTGAACTCCATCTATCGGGAATTTGGTAGACGTAATGCCAATGGACTACCGTACTGGAGTGATGAGGATCGCAAGAAAATGAGAGCGACGGAGTTACACTTAGAGGATCTAGAGGTGGTAGCCCACAGGACCGAAACTGTACTCTGCGCCGAGATGAGGATCGTGGATCAAGCCAAGGAGTTGATCGAGAAGCAGAAGGAGGTGATTGCGACTGCAGAAGAGTTAGCAGCATGGAAGGACTTCGAGAAGAAGAAACTCATGGAGGCTAACCAGAAGCTGGAGGCAGAGAACCTGAAGCTGAAGAACAAGGTCGAGCGTCAGGAGTCCCTTATAGCTGCATTGCAGGAGCAGAGTGCCCGTCTTGTGCAGGAGACAGCCGAGGGGAGTTCAAGCCAGAAGCGCCGCAAGATCAGAGCTGCCACCGAGTTCCTTAGCAGGATCAAGGACGAGTAGTTGCCCACCCGACCTTAATAATTCATTAGACGATCTTGAGTCTTCGTATTGACCTACCGACTTGTGGTATGGCAGTACCATCGCTTTTGTTTTGCAAAACCTTGGTGTGATTTGTTTCCAAACGATTAGATCGGCTTTTATCAAAAGTTTGTTCTAAGTTTAGTATTTTCATGTGTGATGTTTGCTAGATGTTGTTTGTAAGATGATTTGCCTTGATCTGCTGTTTTTGGGTAGGAGTATTTCCTTTAGATCTGTCTATCTCTACTCATCCCTGTTAAAACCAAACCAGATGTCTCACCCGCATTCCAACATCGACAAAAAGGAGAGCCACGTCAAGCTGCATTATGCATTGCAACTCCTCGAAGCAGCTCAGATTCGAATGACTCAGGTGATGAAAGAAAGTCAAGCCAACCACCCCAATAAGGAGTTAACCACAATTATTCAACAACTGTTAAACAACCAGACTCAAATGGTGCAGCTGATGGCGAGCAATATTAACCAGATATCACCGGTTGATGATGAGATCAAGGAGAATTTTATGGCAGGACCTCGAGTATGCAAAAGTTGTGGAGAATTAGGACACCTGTCCAAGGAGTGCCATGATGAGTGGCCCCATTGTGAAGCAAGTTATTTGGATAAAGGATATTCCATAACCCAAGTCACTTGCTTTTTGTGTGAAGGAACGAATCACATTCCTACACAGTGCCACCTTTACCCCATTGTACAGGAAGCAAATGAACGCGTCAAGAAAGGGATACGCCAGGCTTTTCAGGAGAATGTGGACCTGAAAAATATCACCTGCTACACATGCAAAACAAAAGGACACTATTCATGGGATTGCTCAGAGAAGAAGGATGGTGATGGAGTCAAGCCAAAACAGTATCAAAATAGACTTACAATTCATGCCAATATGGAGGATGAGGCCAGACTCAGAACTCATTCCCACACATCCAAAGTCACCACCAAGTGTTGTTATTCATGTGAAGAGGAAGGTCATTTCTCACGAGATTGCCCTATTAAGAGTACAACAAAGTTCCCAACGATTGAGGTAGATTATGATGAAGAAGATTATAGAGATCTGATCTTTCCAGATAGACGAACAAAGAAGAGGAAGCATATTGCTAGCAAGCAATACTTAGAACCTTCACACAAGAGACACACTGAGTTTGCAGGAAGTAACGAACATAAGTTGGGAACCATCATGGTAGTAGTAATGGCCATAATCAGCACGGTCTTAACCATAATGGTGGATTCAAAGGAGACAGTGGAAGAGACAAAGGAAATGTACAAAGTGGTCACAACAATGGAAATGGCCATCACCACCCCAGCCATGAACCTAACAGAGATATCAGTCAAGTGACATGCTACAAGTGCAAGGATAAGGGACATTATGCTCACAAATGCCTAGAAAAGGAACTCCAGCATCACACCAGCAACTTACATGAGGAGGGAAACAACAAGAAGAAGGACCTCAGTCACATACATTGTTATAAGTGCAAGGAGATGGGGCACTATTGCAGCGACTGTCCGGAATGGAAGGCTGCAAAAGCTGCCAATTCAACTTCTCTCAAGATGGGACACGTGAAGCATGTACATGAGGGAGCAGCATCAACCCATAAAAGCCCAATACGAGCTTGGTTTCAGAATAATTTGTATTATGTAATCAGTGTTTTGATGCAATTATTATACTATGAGTGGTACGTTCAATCATGTAATAATGGAAGACATATTTGACTCCAGTGGGAAATCAAGAGTAATCAGTTGGACCATAGCTCAAAGACAAGAGTTTTGCACTGCCCACAAAAGTTTCTTTTAAGGGTGGTAGCCCACCCATCTTCCTAAACCTAGAGAACCCAAACCTATCTTTCTTTCTAGCCTCTTCGAATCTCGGGACGAGATTCCTTTTAAGGGTGGTAGTATGTAACATCCCAAGATTTTCAAATTTTTGAAAAATCAGAAAAATAAAAAAACTTTTTGAAAATTATTATATTTTGTTTTGGAAATCCAAAATCATGCATGCATTCATCTTTTTCTTGGCTTGTTGCATTCAAATTTTCTAAAGTTGGAATTCTATTTCCACTTTAAACCCTATTTGAGAAAATGATAAAAAAAGGGGCCTATTATGCTCTCTTAAATATTTTGACTTTTATGATTTTATTTGATGGCCAAGTATAGTGCCAAAGTGTTCTGTTTAGAATAAGATTTCTAAAAAGTATTTATTCAAATTATTTGGAAAAGATTTAATTTTCATTTTGACTTTGGAAAATATCACCAATTACCATTTAAAATGCCTTAAGGGTATTTGTGGTAATTTATTTGTGTAAAAATAAATAAAAAAATGAGTGTATCATGGTTTATACTACATGATATTACCCATATATTTTTCTGGATTTTAATCAAGTTCAAAGGAAAATTATAAAACCAAAATTTTATAAAATGACATAAAGGTGCCAATAGGCCTTTATGCATTATTTGAATTTTTCAATATTTAAAAAAAATTATGGAAAAGGTTCCAAAGTATTTAAAATGATTATTTTGATTTTACCAAATTAATTCAAATTTGTTTGAATCCATTTGGATGCTTATTTCAAAAGATACAAAAGTTTTCAGAAAATAGAAAAGGAGAAAGGACAAAAAAAAAAAGAGCCAGGCCGGCCGAACCAACTCAGCCCGAGCCAGCCCAGCAGTAGCCCGACATCGTCCCCGCATCCGCAGCCCAGCAGCGGCCCGATACCCTTCACCGCACCACACCCACTGACCGGTGGACCCCACCTGTCAGCGCCAACAGCCACGTCCACGACGTTGTCGTTCTCCCTTCCGTTAGTGGCCATCAATGGCCGAAACCGTCATTTCTTTGCCTCTTCAATCCCGGGCTTCAAGCCACCCCCTCTACCTCCCACGACGCCCCTCTTAACCCCCTCCTTCTCCTCTTCCTTTGCCCCCTCATCCCGCTCCAAACCGTGCCGCCAGGCCGGAGAATTTCATCGCCGGATCCCGCACTGCCGCCGCCGCCATTCTCCTTTATTCGGTGAATGTCGACGACCCCGCACTCTATCTCCACTTCCTTTCTCTCTATTTTATCTTTGTGCATCGTTTTGACAAGGTCTCGTATTTTCTCTCGTCCTAGACCGAGCCGTTCATCGTCGACCGAAGCCACCCGCCGCCGTCCTCGACTCCGGCGAGCAATTGGAGGAGCACCAGGACGCCCCCGACGCAACCCCCTCGCCATCTCCTTCGCATCGTCCCCGCGCACGTCTTCGTCATCTTCTCCAAGCGCGGGAAACCACCAGAGTGTCCGTGCCCTTGACGTCCGAGCCGTCGCCGCCGTCGTCCACATCACCTCCGGCAAGCAACGCCGCTAGGTGAGAAACCCTAGATCCTGAGCCATAGGATCTAAATCCGACGGCCTAGATTGATCACTTAAACCGAACCGGTACGGTCCAGTCAGCGCACCCGTGGCAGCCCAGTCAGCACCCCCAGCCAATCAGAAGCCACCAAGTCAGATCCAGTCAGCGCCAGCGTGGAGAAGATTTATCTGCATTTATTTTAAATGGCAGTTTTGCAGAAAAGCCCCTGCAACTTAGATCTATCATATCTTTTTATTGGCTTGGCCAAATTAAAATATTTTATATATTTGAAATCCTTAGAACCAGTAGAATCTTTCTGGCATTTTAGTTTTCTGTTTGACATGTTTAAATTTATTCAAATTTCAAATGTGATATTTGAGTAAATTTGGCATAACTTTAGTTTAAAAATAGCTTTTTGAGTGAATCCAATTGGGTTAGTTTAGTTTTGAAGTCCTCTGTCCAGTAAGACCACTCCATATTTTCTGTAAATATTTTGTTTAACAGTAGTTTTAAATTAGTGTTTATGCCCTTTTTGGGATTTGTTTTGTATTGTTGTTAAAGTAAAAATTGTTTTAAATGCATTTTAACTTCATGCATATTGTTACAAACCAGAAAACTTAGTGTGTTATTTTTCTTGTGATTTTAAAATGCATTTCATACATTGCATATTTTATTGTACTGTATTTGTTTGTATGTTGTATTTGGGTGTTTGCAATTTGTTAGATTATTCGGAGAGTCACGAAGACTTTGGTGGTTGCTACTCTTGCTCCTCTTGTTGCCAAGGCAAGTGGCACACTTGCATATTTTGTCCTATTATTTTGATATATGCATGTGTAGTAATACTTGGAAAATAGCATGATAGGCTTATTAGTATTGCTATGCTAAAAACTGTTTAGAATAGTTTCTCCCTTTACTAGATGGTCTAGATGCACCTATTATAACTTGGTAGAATTATAGAAATGCTATGCAAAATGTTGTTTTTGTTAAAGTAAAAATTCTACTAAGTTAAAGAACCTCCTGGGTGGATTTTGGCATTGCTTGGTGGTTTATGGTTGAGTGGCTACTCGGGACCATGTCTATGGTGTTTTCACCCGAGAATGGCTCACTTGTGGACGGCCACCCAGGGTCAAAGAGATCAACGTTACTCCGAGTTTAGTGAGCTTACCGTGCAGCCATATGTCATATGGGCTCTGGCTTGACTAAGTATGTAGTATGGAACCGGCCCGGCCTGACAGGTGGTGGTAGAGGTGTAGGTGGAGCGCGTCAGGACGGTAGTGGTCGGGAAAATACTTCAAAAGTCTCGTCTCCATCCTCTCCTTTCCTTTTCACTTCAAGAAGGTCAAGGTCAGAATGGGTTGATGGAGTCTTATGGTGAAAGTGCACAACCTCTGCAGAGTGTCAATCTAAGTACTTAGCCGTGTCCCCGGTTACGGACGTTTCTGAGCAAGCTGGACGAGGATGTCAACGGAAGATCTCATCATTCCAATTTCTCTAAGTTAAAATTTTGATGGGTGAACCAGGGTAGTTGAGACAATGGTTGTCATACCATACTTGTCTCGTATAGATGAAAAGTTGTTTTGAAAAGAGATAGGGAAAAATTGGCTTTATGCAAAATAGCCTTCAAACTCCACCAAGCCAAATATGCATACAGGTTACTAGAGTTGTTCCAATATGAGTCCACAAAGTGTCACTTGCCAGTTCCATTTTTATGGTTCTGACCCACCTTGTTGATACATGTTATCAGGTTTTTCTGACGAAGAGTGAGGTTTCGTTAAGGGTTTCGAGTCTGCAACCAACATGTTCGCCTGTGGCACATGAAGATGATGGAGGCTCATTGCTACCTTTATTTCCGCTATGCTGATATTTGTAAAATGCTAGCCTTGAGCTATGCAAGTTGTAATCGATTATTTTGTTTAAATACTGGATCAAGCATGTAATAATTGATGCATTGTTGTGATATTCATCGTAACTGTGTGTGCAAATCGATCCAGGGGTTTGCACTATACACAGGGATCTTGCCTATTTTTAAGTGCAGGTCCGCTACAGGTGGCGGCTAGGGCCTTGGGGGAGCTCCTTGGTGTGGCAGCCGTCCCCTACCCCCCTTATATAGGAGGCTAGGGGGGCTGCGCCCCACCCCCTCCTAGGGCCGGCGGCTAGGGGAGGCTTGCCCCCCAAGCAAGCCCCCTAGGGTTAGGGTTGCCCCCTCCCTACATGGGCATTAAGCCCTTGCCGCATGGGCCCCTTGGGGCTGGGTGGTGCGGCTGGCCCTAGGCCAGTCCACCACTCCTTTATCCCATGTGGGCCCCATACTCCTATGGGCCCCACTTCTAGACTTCTCTAGAACCTTCTAGAACTTTCCGGTACTTTACCGATAAATTCCCGAACCTCCGGAAACCACTTTCCTTATATGAATCTTATTCTCCGGACCACTCCGGAACTCCTCGTGACGTCCGGGATCCTATCCGGGACTCCGAATCAATATTCTTTCTCACCATCATTTATCTTGAACCCTAACTACATCGAACGTTAAGTGTGTGACTCTGCGGTTCGTGAATATGTCATATTAATAGCGGGACCGGGATGCCCATATTAATTCCTACATATTCGACAAAGTACTTTACCAGTCGAACCACAATGTCCGGGAAATTAATCCATATACGATTCCTTTTGTTTCACGATATATTACTTGTCCGAGATTCAATCCATCGATATCTCCATATCTGATTAATCTCGTTATCGACAAGTTCTCTTTACTCGTTCACATAGAATAGGATCCCTTATGACTAACCATTTAGTCATATGCTTGCAAGTGTTTGGATACTATACTACCGAGAGGGCCCAGAGATATCTATCCAACTACTGGACGAACAAATCCCAGTCTTGAAACATGCCACCCAACAACCTATCATCGGAGAACCTGAAAGCCACCTTTATAATCACCTAGTTACGAAGTGACGTTTGATGTCCACAAAGCACTCCTCCGATAAGCGGGAGTGACATAATCTCATGGTCTAAGGAAACTATATTTGACATTTAATTTGAGTCTTGTCCATTATATCATCACCCATGATACAAACTTCGTTTATAAGTGATTCACCAATCTATGGTTAGGAAACATCTAACCATTGCTTAATCAAACGAATTAGTCATAAGTGGAAAGACCAGGGACAATTTACCGTTTATATTCCACACATGTATTTGTTTCCGCTTAACAATTCTAGCATGGATATAAACATTTATCATGAACGGGAAATATGATTATCAATAACCTTTATTATTGCCTCTTGGGCATATCTCCAACAGATGTTGCTACCTTTGCCGTGGCAAGGGTCACTTTGCTTCTTCATGCACTATTGGTAACCTTTCCAACCCCATCTTAATTGATGATGTTTATTCTCTTGGGAAGGATAGAGTTGGCATGTGTTTGCCAAATATGTTGGTACTCAAAGTGGTGTCAAGAAAAGAACCATTTGGGTTGCCAAGCCTATTGTGACTAACCTTTTAGGACCCAAGTTGGTCGGGGACCACAAGCTTCAACTTGATCAATAGGTGTTTTGGAGGACATTAGAGACTTGTCTATCTTTGAAGAATTAAGGGATCTTCATGGTTATTTTCATCAAGCCAAGTCAATTGGATTATCACATATCTATCTCATATCCAATATGCCTCCTTGCGGTAACTTGTATCAAACCTTCTTACATTGAAAGTTGCTTGCTCCCTTACATGTGTTAGTTTTGTTCCTAGCATGTGTTTGTATGTGATATGTTGCTTTCTTACTTATCTTGTTATTCAAGGTTGTGTATGTTAGTTGTGTATCATGTATGTGTAACTTGTTTGTTGAGCATTATTGGATCTTGTGTGGATTTTATTTGGCTCTTTTGAGATATTAAACGGGGAGTGATGTGCTTCGTGCACTTCACAATCCTAAAAATGAGTATTCATGATGCACACCACATATTATTGATAAGCAAAATTATCTAGTTTCTATGTGGTATGTCATATTCATGAGAAATTCAAATTCTAATTTGTCCATTAATTTCTTTAGTTGGTTTATCACATTATGGAAGAGTAATAAGCTATGTTCATATTACAATCCTAGGAAATGTGAACATTTGAGGTTGTGCCACTTGGAGTTAATATGCCAATTATCTTATTCCTATGTGGCATGTTGGCTCGAACAAGTTCCAATTTCCACTTTGTTTTCCTTTGGCTCTTGTTTGTGTGAGTTTGCTTGGTGTTGTTTTTCTCTAATATGCATTTCCATATATTTTTGAGAAACTATTTGTTCCATATTATTCTAACCATGGCCTTCCGGTTGGTTTGAATAGTTGAAACTACCAACAAACTTTATTAAAATATGGTGTTTTATCTCTTATCTCTTGCCATATGTTTTATCTTGTGAGGATGACCTTGTATATCTCTAATCACCGGGAAAATATTTCCTTATACTCATGTCCTTGGACAATTGATATTCACATTTGTGGTAGAATATTTTTGTTCACCCTCATATTGGCTCTTGCGTCGAATTGCCTTATTTATTGCCAAGTGTTTTTTTTACTCCCATTGCCTTCCTTGCCTCTGCATGGATCCTAATTTTCAATTGGTAGTGTTTAGTGTTGTAAATAAAATATGGAGAGTAATGACCCCTTGTGCGTGCATTTTGTATTCAAATACAAATATCAAAGATAATGCGTGAACTTAGGGAGCATTCCTTTTTATTTAGAACACTATCCTATCTATCAATATTTGATCCTTTCAAGTGGCATTTGATTCTTTATCTTATGTTTTGGTACCATCAATTGGCATCAT